>VYZX01023806.1:346502-377462 GCA_013401335.1 Brachypteracias leptosomus | reverse complement strand
GGCGGGGACCGTCCCGCGGCGCTCTGCGGGGAATCCCCGGCCAGGGGCGGCCCCCGCTGCCCGGTGGGACCAGGCCTCGTGGGGCCAGAGGGTTTAAAGGGAATAAATGGGTGAAATCAACCAGCGCTGCTCGGGTGTTAGGGATCGAGTCATGGGTAGGGGCCTGGCCGGGCTCGCAGGGAGGGAACGTGGGACTTTTAGCTGTGAAAAAAAATAAAATTGGGGTGACTTGAAGCTTTTTGCCAAGCGGCAGAACTTCGTGGGTTTGTTATTTTTGTGAGGCAACAATTAGAAACTTCCAGCCCTTCACTGGAAACAGGGAACCTTAAAAAATGGAACAAATAGTTCTTCATACAGGTGTATTTGCCTTCCTTCTCTTACCTCAATTCAGAGAAAACCACAAGGAAAAAAATCGGGTTTTCAGCAGCTTATAAATAACAACAACAACAAAATACTACAAGAGCAGAGCAAAAGGCACTGGGTAAGTGACCAGCCCAGCATTTAAACTCACTGAAGGAATAGCTCAAAACTAGGCAGTTTTAGAGCTTAGGAGCTGAATGACAAGTTTTATTCTTTGGAATAATAGTAATGGTGAGATGACAGCACATTACTGAGCCATGTTATCTATTTAGAGCTTGTATTCCATTACCAGTGGAGCATGATCATCCTCTAGTCACTGTATTTGCTGAATTCCGAGTGTTGCTTAGGAAGTGACTCAGCTTTGCACAGAATTAGCCATTTTTCTGAGTAAAAATTAACCCCCCCTAAGTCCAAAGCTGAGCCCTGCAGTGCTGAGTCCAGTCTCATCCATCCCTTTACATCACTTGAATTTTGGGAGTCAAACCAAAGCCAAAGGTATTCATTGAAGCCTCAGCCCCAGAATCACTGAAATGAGGCCTCTCTCTCTCCTTCTCAGTGGAGAGACAGCTCAAGAAATTGAGGGCAGGGAAGTTCCACTAATTGAGTTTGATTGAAGACACCAGAGCGAGCGCAGCGCTGGAAATTATCTTGGTGATGCTGGGGAAAAAACTGGTCAAAGAGGCTAAGTTGGCAAAAATAAAAATAACACAAGAAACCAGACACAGTTATGAGACTCATTAAAACTCCTCAAAACCCACACCAGTACCAAACTGGTTTCTCTCACAACAGAATGAACACAGCATCAAATAAACCTTTTACCCTTAAATAGAACTTTATTCAACCAAATCCAAGATTATTCCAAAACCACTCCTTAGCATCGCCTTATAGAATTAATTTTGCTATTTTTACTCTTCAAAATCCCTTAAATATTGCTTAGAAAAAAAAAGTTATCTTGGAAATCTTAATTTAAAAAGCATTTTGTTGGAAAAACAGGTGAGAATCCCATTTGTTTTTCATCATCCCTTTCTATTTCTCCCACAAAACTACAGGGAATAGTGAGAAGTCAGAGCAATGCTTTGCTTGGCTTTATAAAAATGAGACTCAAGAAGGGTGACCTCCAAGTTCCCCAGGCAGGGGTGACATCAGCAGACACATCCTGAGCTGGAAGTGACTAACAATGCAGATTTTTAGGACTGTGTGGTCCTTGGTCACTGCACCCTGAGCCCAGCAAAAACAATTTAATGTTTTCTTTAATTCAGTAAAGTTGAAATCATTTTACTTTGAAGATTTGGGCTCAGAGGTGACCCAGCATACACCAAATTATCCCATGACTGGCTGAGGAGGATGGACGGGTCCCATCCCTTGGGCATGTTGGGAGCCTGCCCTGGAGGACAAGCTGTGATCCCAGGGCTGTGTTTGGAAAGCTTTATAATCTTTTCTAGAAAAGTTACGTTCCCAGCCAAAAGTCTCTTCCAAGTTGACAGGCATGTTTTGTGTGTGGATGATTTTCAAGATCCAAATAACCTAGTGGATGCAACAGGAGAAAAGCAGGTGAGAAGAGGGTACAGAAGTGAGCAGTGAAGCCTGTGCCCTTCCAACCACACCATCAGTGACAGGTGACCATTGGTTCTGCTACCCCATCATCAGCCCATCACACCTCCCGAGTGCAAGAACCCAAACCTGCCCTTTCCACAGATTAGTCCTGATTCTACCCAATGACTTGGTGGGATCCCACCCCCTCTAAAATGAAAAACATCCCCAAAGTTAAACTGAAATGCTGCCCCAAATGGTGTTTATCTCAGCAACCCACAAGGAGGAAAGCTCCATCTCGGGGTGAGTGACTCAGGCTGGCAGAGGTTTCATGCGCTACAGGTGCCCACAGTAACTGTGAGGTCAACCAGTACCTCTTTGAAGATTGAAATAAGTAAAATTAAAACAAATTAAGGAACAATAGAGAAAGAGATCCTAAAAGAAATATATGGGCAAGAAAAATCCCAAGATATACACCTTCCTATAACCAAACAAAACTGTTACTTACACAATCATGCAGAACATCATGAAGACATTCCACAAGGCAATGAAGATCCGAAAATATCTGAGACTCAGCAAGAACTCTCTGATATTGTCACCTAAAAAGGAGGAGAAACCTTTGATGTAAAAAAAATACATAATACATTGACAAGCCATATTTTCAACACTGCCTGAAAAACACACAACTCTGACACTGAAAAACCCAAAAAGGCAACAAAAAGTTGAAGTTGCAGGAAAATGATCCATGCCAGGTTCAGTGCATGTGGGAAAACAGATAATAAATGATAAAAAGGAGTCACACTATTAAAAAGGACAGATCTCTGTTGTGGTTTCCAGCTTTTCTGTGATTTTTAACCAGTCTCTGAGGTGCACACAGGACCAGGCTGTGAGCAGTGTTACCTGCAGGCACCCGCATTCAAAATGGGGAAAGAAATGGGCATTTTTGTACTTCTCAAACCAGCCATTTGGGAGCAACAGCTGGGATTGCCACGCCTGCATCTAAACGCCACAGAGGAAAATTTTAGGTCACAATTTAGTAAATTCCAGCCAGGGACTGATTCACATCCACACCAAAAGGGGTTAAGCGTGTACTTTGGCGCCTTGAAAATCCTTTAATCAACAATTCCCTTCAGAAAACGCCCGTTCCTGGGTCTATTCAGGCGGCCCAGGGGGAAGGGCCCAGGCCCCGCTCCGCCGCTCCCGGCTCCCCTTCGGTACCGGTGGTGGGTTCCCTCGGCTCCTCGCCGAATCCCTCCGTGTCCCTCTTCCTCCTGCGGGGGACAGTGAGGGGGGGTCCGCGTCAGCTCGGCCGAAGGTTCCCCCCTCCCCAGCCCCGCCGTTTCCCTCCCTCCCCGCCCGCTCACAGCCTGAAGTTGAGCACGGCGCCCGCGTTCACCAGCAGCGTCCTGAGGGGGAGACACAGACAGCGCGTCAGGCCGGACCGAATCAGACCGAGCCGGGCCCGGCCGCCCCCGCCACCCCGGGCCCCGTCCCCGGTACCCGCAGAGCAGCAGGTCCCCGATCATGGTGACGGCGGCGGCGGCGGCTCCGGCGGCGGAAGCGGAAAGGGCGGGCGCTGCTCGCACCGAGGACGGCGCCTGCGCTCCCCGGGGGCGGCAGCGGGACCGGGGCGAGGGAGGCCCCGCTCCCAGACACCGTCCGGTGGCGGGAGAACGAACCGTCCCTCTCGCCTTCCCTGCCCTCCTCAACGTCCTCACAGGCCTGGACTGCGCTACCTCAGGTCACACCTCCCGCCACAGCGCCGTTAAACGCGAGGCCGCGCCCCGGGACGCCCCTCGGAGGCGGGTCCGGGGGCGGGGAGGGTCGAACGGCGGAGGAGGGAGGGCAGGAGGGAGGGCGGCCAGCGGTGCCCGCTGCAGCCATGGATCTGTCGGGGGCCCTGCAGCTCGGGGAGCTGGCGGCCGCCTTCGCCGCCCTGCCCATCTTCCCGCTCTTCGACACCGCTTACTTCATCATCTCCATCCTCTACCTCAAGTACGAGCCAGGTGAGTGCGGCCCCGCGCCCTTGGGCCGGGGCGGGGGGGGGAGCCGGGGCTGCCTCGGCCGTAGCCCCGTCAGTCAGGGCCGGGGGCGGGCCGGGCCGGGCGGGCCTGACGGGGAAAGCGCTTTTTAAGGGGCGGTGAATGACACGGCGCTGGACTGGGTGTGGGGGAGCTCCGGTAACGGTCGTGAGTGTTCCCCGAGGCATAAACCTGCCGGGTTTGTGCTTGAGCAGCTCCGCGGTGCCCCGTGTGTGGCAAGGAACCAGTGCTCAGGCCTCTTTTAGAGGTCTGATACACGGGTCTAAATGTAAAGCAAAAAAACCAAACCAACCAACCCCAAGAATCGCTCTGATTTTGAGAATTAATCCTGTGTTTAATTGAAGACTGGATTCTAGCCACAATTAAGTATTTGTTCTCTGAGGAGGAAAGGCTGTTGGGCTGCACAAGAGAAGCCTCAGAGGGGATCTGATCAATGCTGAGCAATAGTTAAAAGTGCAGGGGCAAGAGGATGGGGCCAGACACTTGTCAGTGGTGCCCAGGGACAGGACAAGGTGCAAAGGGCACCAACTGGAACCCAGGAGGTTCCAGCTGAGCAGGAGGAGAAAGTTGTTTGGTGTGAGGGTGTTGGAGCCTGGCCCAGGCTGCCCAGAGAGGTTGTGGAGTCTCCTTGTGTGGAGAGATTCCAAAGGGGCCTGGACATGCTCCTGGGCCCCTGCTCTGGGTGAGGTTGGACCCGATCATCTCCAGAGGTCCCTTCCAACCCCACCAAACTGGGATTCCGGGATTTAAGTTCAGTCACTTCTTTGCTCTTATCCCAGGACTTAGTGTTAAGTTTCTGTCCCGTTCCTTCACTTTCCTATTTCTGTGGCAATGCTCTAATCCTATTTATACACAAAAAGGCTGTAAGTAAACCCTTGATTTGTTTTTTCCCCCACCTTCCAGACCATGCCATAATCTGTTCTCAGTCACCCAAACTGACCTTGCTTTGTTTGTTCTCCTGGGCTTATCTTGTAAAGATCAATAGATCTGCATCTTAGTTTTCACTTTCTGTGCTGTTGCAGGCTGACTGTGGCTTGGTCTTTTCCCAGTGCCATCTTCTCCATGTATTTTTGATGGTGTGTGCACTCTTCATGCTCTGTTTTGAACAATTCCAGTGTAATTGCCTGAGGACTGAAGAGTAAAAAAACCCTACACTTTGGTGTGATTTTGAAACCCTCCAGTTGTGAGATCTCTGTGCTGCACAAGCTACACACTGCTCTATTTAAACTCCATGTAAACAGGAGTGCTGGGCTTTCGAGGCCTGATCCCTTACAGCTGTCACCCAGCATCAAATCCTGAGCAGGACAGTTAACAGGCAACCCTTATGAAAATAGCTTTTAGAAATATGTAAGCTCAGCAGTCCACTCAGACTGGGTAAAGCTGGGGTGAACTTTTCACTAGATTCCTACACTGCTTGATCCCCCAGCTCCTCTGCTGAAGATCAGTGTCAGGACAGCCCTGGTTGCTCCCATGGAGCCAAAGACAAACAAGCCTTACTAAATTTAAGCCTCAAACTAAACTTCAGGTTCCTACAGAAGCAGCTCCCAGTCGTGGCTGCTGCAGCTGTCTCCCTTCCCCTGGGTTTTAGCTGGTTCAGATGTCTCTGAGGATGGGAGAGTCTGAGCATAGTTTCAGCACATGCTGATTCACTCACTGCTGTTTAAGGCAGGCCACTGGTGATAGAACAGTTCAGCATTCTTGCTTTTTGACCCCTTGTTACTCAACAGTTCAGTATCTGAAACACTACACCAAGGACTCCAGAGCAGGTGATGAAACAAACCTTAGAGAATTGATGGTCTTGAGACACTTCCTTGAAGAAGTGCAGAGGTGGATGAAAAGGGCCAAAGAAAATAGCAGGTTGTGGGAGGAGACCATAATGTATTAGCAAATAGTAACACTTCTAAAATCTGGTTGTATTTTCAGAGGGCATTTCTGAAGTAGTACAGGAGCAGGAAGAATCCTCCAATCCTATTCTTTCAAATAAAGATTAAGAATCACTGTTCTATTTTGACAGGTTATCTTATGAATGAAAGAGCTGAACAGATTGTTCAGGAATTCTAGAGAGCACTGAGGTTGAAGCAATGGAGAGAATGGCACTAGTATGAATTTTAGGCTCTAAAAAACATTGATTTCAAGGGAAAAATTCTTTCTGATTGCAGTAAGTAGCAGCAAACACAGGAGAGAAACTCTCTGCCAAATCATAAGCTTCTAGTGTCTTGGTTCATCTGAAACCTTCAGGGGTCCACGAGCTCTGCTCACACCTCTCACTTCTGGACAATACCTGGTACTTGTTCAGGTTTCACAGAACACATTTTTAATTTTGTTGGAGGAGAACGTGCACCACAGGCCTCTTGCTTAGAGGGTCTTGAAGTCTCTGCTTATTTGCTGAATCCTTCTTCTCATGTAGCATTTTCTTCCCAGGAGCTGTGGAGATGTCTCGGAAGAGCCCCTTTGCCTCCTGGCTCTGTGCTATGCTGCACTGCTTTGGAAGCTACATCCTGGCTGATCTCTTACTTGCAGAACCACCTATTGGTTGCTTCAGCAACAATGCCAGTGTCATCCTGGCCACAGCAGTCTGGTGAGTCTTCCAAACTTCACCTGGTTTATTGAGTGTGAGGGGCTGCTGGTTGGGTGTGACACTGTCTGGAGGTGTTCTGGTGTGCCACACGTGTTACCGTGCTGGGACTAATGGGAAAGAATCATAGAATCATTTAGGTTGGAAAGGACCTCCAGGATCAGCAAGTCCAACCTTTGTCCAACATCTCCTGACCCCCAGACCATGCCTCAAAGAGCCACATCTACTTGTTTGTGACTCCAGCACCTCCCTGGGCAGTCTGGTCCAGTCCCTGACCACTCTCAGTAAAGAACCTCTTCCTAATGTCCAATCTAAACCTCCCCTGGTGCAACTTGAGGCCATCACCTCTTGTCCTGTCATTAGTTACTTGGGAGAAGAGCCCAATCCCAGCCTCACCACAACCTCCTTTTAGGCAGTTGTAGAGAGCAATAAGGTCTCCCCTCAGCCTTCTCTTCTCCAAGCTAAACAGTCCCAGTTCTCTCAGGCACTCCTCATACAACATATTCTCCAGACCTCTCACCAGCTTTGAAGAGAAGAGGTAGGATGAGGTACTCTTGGAGTCCTTTGTATTCCTGGATGTAGTTTCCAGTGTCTCTGACCAGTTGTCCAACGCTCTGGTTATAGGGGTTGGGTCCAGGCCAGTCGTTGGCATTTCTATTCATAGCTGCCACAGCTGAACTGTGGCCAAACCACAAAAGCAGCTTGTGCTGCACGGATACCACGTTGAGCAGAGCAGTGGCACACACTGAACCTTTTATTTTACCATTTAATTCTTTGTGGTAGTGAAATCTGCACAAATTAACCGTGGTTACTCCAAAGTTCATCACCTCGGTGCACATGGGCTTTTGTGTGACAGAACCAGCACTTCCTTCTCCTGCCATGACCTGAGGTAGCACCGCAGTGCTCTTAACCAGCCCTCCACACATCCCAGATCAGGACAAACAAATGGGTCCTTCAACTCTTTGTGGTTTTCTTGCAGGTATCTGATATTCTTCTGCCCCATGAATCTCTTCTACAAGTGTGTCAGCTTCCTGCCTCTCAAGCTCGTCTTCGTGGCGATGAAGGAGGTGGTCAGAGTGCGCAAGATCGCAGCCGGGGTGCACCACGCTCACCACCTCTACCACCACGGGTGGTTCGTTATGATGGCCATTGGATGGGTCAAAGGTGACACAGGACATACTCTCAATGTGGCAGGGGGGAACACAGCCCTGTGGGGAGGGACGGGAGAATCTGGGAGTGAAGCTTCAGGTGACCACCTCAATGGATGTGGTCAGCTGGCTTCAGTCAGCCAAGGCCCCTAGAACACAGGTATTTATCTACTCATTGAGTGGTTGGCCCCTGAGTCAGCATCTAACCTTAAAGGAGGCACGAAGAACTGGAGTCACTCTGAAATATGTGTGCAGAATTCAGGAATTCTTTATTCTGTCTGGGTTCTGCCATCTCTGGCCTCACCTCTGTCTTCTTGGGGGGGTTCTATCACTGTTGGAACAGCCCAGTGGGTTTCCTCTGGCTTTTGTTTGGAGCAGAGGCAAATGCCCTTTCCCTGCACGTTCTAGAAAGCCTAGAAAGTGTTTGCCCTGCTCTGCTGGTTTAGACCAAATTCTTTTAAAATTTGGACAGAATGTCCTGAGCTTTTTGTTCCCTGTAGGTTCTCTGCATCCCTCGGGGGTCCAGGAAAGGCAGCAGGGCTCTCTGCTGGTGCAGCACTTCCAGCTTTTCACTTTGTTTCACAGGTTCTGGTGTTGCCTTGATGTCTAACTTTGAGCAACTGCTGCGTGGGATCTGGAAGCCTGAAACAAATGAAATTCTTCACATGTCCTTGTGAGTAGAGAGCCTGTAAATTCTGTCAGAGCAAAAATGGAATTTAAACAACCATCCAGGACTGGATGCAAACCTAGAAAATGTCTTTATTTCTCTCGTAGCCCTACAAAGGCCAGTCTGTATGGCACAATCCTCTTCACCCTGCAGCAGACTCACTGGCTCCCCATCTCTGAAGCCAACCTCATCTTCTTTTTCACCATGTTCATGATAGTTTGCAAGGTAAGTTCACAGCAGGTTTGCTGCCAACAGATCTACAGCACCAGAGAAGGGATCCAAAGTTAAACCGGGGGTGTTCACGTCCCTGAGCCACTACTGGAGGCTGCACACTCCAGAGGAGATCTGCTCAGCAAATTAGAAGCTAAATTATCCATATGGCAGAAGATCCTCATGATGTAGCTTTGAGTCATGTAGCAATAGGGACTTTTAGCTGAAGTAACTGGGATGCTCCATACTGGTGAGTGTTTCAGAGCTGGGGTGTGTGATCTTTTTAACTCTTTCTCTGTTGCCTGGCAGGTTTTCATGACAGCAACTCACTCTCACGCCTCACCTTTTGCTCCAGTGGAGAACTTCATCTGCCCAGTTCTCTTTGGCACTGTTTCCAGTGGACACAGTAGTCACCATCATCACCATCATGATCATCAGCACGGGGCCTCCCACGAGGGCTCCCATCCTCCACCACCTCCTGCCAAGTCAAAAGAGGAGCTAAATGAAGGCACAAGGAAACGGAAAGCAAAAAAAGCTGAATAAACAAGCAACCACACAGGAAATAGGCCAAGAAAATCCTTCCAGAGCTGAGTCTCAAAGCCACCTGTGACCTCCTCTATCCTCCCGTCCTTCTCTGTCACTCCAGAGGAGAGGTGGAAGCCAGGACACTGCCAGGCGGTCCTTGAATTTCATTTGTGCTCTCTGTGCTGCTTGCTGCTTGCTCTGTCTCTCTATTCTGATGATATTTTCAGGGATTTGTAGTTTTGTGCCAGGGTGGGAACTGGTGCCAGCTCCCAGGCTCTCAGTGGTTATGACGCAGCGTTTTCAACTGATGTAAAATCCTTCACTGTGTTTATCTATGAATGGAGGTTATGGTTTGTGCTCCTGCAGCTCTTAGGTTCCTTTGAGTTTTCCTTGACCTTTTTGATGTCTCCCAAAACAGCAAACTGCTATGACACAATCAATGTGCAAATTGGATTTCATACTCAAGGAAATTAAATGGTCTCACATGAGCCTGATATAATTTCTCCTGGCTCCCACATCTGCTGTATCTCCAGCCAATGTGACATAAGGACATCAACTCTGGTGTCCTGGCCAAACTATTTCTCTCACCTAAATGGATAGAACTTTGATTGTCACTTTCTTAGCCAAGTCTGTGTTTGCCAGAGGTTTGAAGCTGTGAAGTGCTCCAAGTGCTACGTTTGGTACTGTTGTTACTCTGAACCCTCCTGTAGGTCGCTGCACCTCGTTAATTATAGTGTCCCACCTCCAACCTGATCCTGTTTGACTCTGGCTCTGGTTTGTGGGATACAACCAGGGGGTGTGAGTGTAAATAAGTATTTATTACTATTTATTTATACTTGCCAGGGCACCCAATTCATGGACCTGAAACTGGCTTTTTCAAAACATTGCATCTTTATACAGAGAACAGGATATTTCTAAGGACAGTCCTGAGCCCACAGGCTGGGGAGTGCTTGAGGCAGGGGTTCTGGGGTGCTCACAGCCTGAACTCACTGCATGCAGCAAGGAACCTTTCCTATAGTCTTAAATTAAGATAAAAGGGCTGAAGAAGGGGATTTCACACCAGCTGATTAACACTACTCTAAAGGACTGATACAAACCCACCAGCTAAAGCCAGTGATTATTCTTTGCAGGTCCCTTTTGGCCAAACTCTGCCCAAGCAGCTTGTGGCCCATGAGTGAAGAGGGATGTGAAAGGCCTTGGCAGGCTCAGGGAGGAGCCCGTCAGTTCGTTCCTGTTTTGCTTAGACAATACTGGCTTTTAGTCTAGTTTTAAGCTGTTCTTAGACCTGATTTGGTTCTTCCAAGGTGGGCTCACAGTGGTGAGGATGGTGTGCATGGGGAGGTGGCACTGGGCTTTCTGTGGAGCAGCATATCCCCAGCCTGAGCAGGGAGCTTTGCTGCTGTCACCTGCCACCTGGGAGTAAAAATAGGAGGATTTAAGAAAAGTGGGGGGTTTTTTTGGTGTGTCTCTGTTCCAAGCTGAAATTGATGGTTAATTAATTGTATACAACCAGATGAAAGCCAGTACAAAAGGTCAAATGATTTGTGGGCTTGGGTTTTGACAGTGCCTTAATTTTGTGAGTTTCCCTCCCCTTCAGTAGAAACCAGGAATTGTACCTGACAGCTCCACTGTCTGGTTCTGCAGCCACTGCTCTACTGAAACCTGATGTATCTCGAGCATGCACAAAACCATAAATGTTTTATGAGATGTCTGATTCAAGGGGAATTTTGTTTTATAAAAGCTGTGGACAAATAAAAATTGTGAAGTGACTCTAATTGTCTGCTGGCACTTGAGGAGATCTGCCTGTTTCTTTCACCAGCCCCATAAAATGAGGCTGTTTCCTGTGGTTTAACCATTCTCCTCTCCTGTGACATCCATTCCAGATTGTGCTCAGGACCTGGATGGATAAAGGAGCAGGCTGCTGAGAGCAGGTATTTCAAGTGCTCCAAAAACCCCTGTGATGTCTTTAGAGTCAGACTTTGGGCTGTGCAGAATGTTCCCAGCTCCAGCCCCACTGCAGCTCAGGGCAGGAGAGAATTGTGCCCCAGGACAGACATCATCCCCTCCAGAGATGTCCTGATCTGAGAGCTCCTGATACTAACTCGAGTGAGAAGCAGCTAAATTTAGCAATAGGTTTAATCCTCCAAGAGGCCCTGGTTGCCTGATGGAAAAAGCAAAGTGTTGCAGTTGCTGCTCTCAGCATTTCTCATTGATTGACAGGTTTCCCTTTTCAGTGACACAGACCCAGGGTCTACAGCTCCTCCACCACTGCAGACCAGCTTCAGGGACAGGGAGAGCTCTCCAGCCCCTTTGTAGAAAAAAACCCAAAGCCACAGGATAATAATACAGAAAACATTAATAATTCTCCATAATAAATGAAGTAAAAAAAGTAGGAGGCCAAAGAAGAGAATTTCAATACTGAAGAGCTTAGGAGAGAAAAACCTGGGAGGCCAAAGGAAAGAATCTGGATACTGAAGAGCTCAGGAGAGCAAAGGCAAAGCCAACATGAGGGTGCCAAGCTGGGCCAACCCCTGCTCCTGTTCTCCCCTTTTCCTTTCATTAGGAATTGCAGCATGTTCATTCTTCCACATTTTGTCCTAAGAATAAACAAATTAAATAAGGCAGCTAAGCAGAAAGACCCAGCAGAAGGTGGTGGATGTTTCCTTGGCCATCTCCTGAGCACTAAAGTTCCTTTTAACCCTTGCCAGGTATCAGGTGCCAAATGCCTGCAGCTTCCTCCTGCTGCCTGTCTCATGGCTCTGTGGTGCTCCAAAGGTGGAAAGCACTAGATTGGTCTGAGAGCTCAGTCCAAATAGTGCACAGGACACAGAGAAGCATTAATTTACAGCTTGGTGCATTTCACAGCAGCACATCTTTAGTTGGACTCAGCTAGAACTGTCTACGTTGCAATTCTTTAGGTTTGAAGGACCTGACTGGCTACCAAAAGACACATGATGGAGGATTACAGGGGAGGTGAGGCTGGTGTAGCTTGACATCTCCTCCAATACCCAGCTTTGTGCTGCAGCAAACATTTTTCTCTCCAGATATTTTAGTTCTTTGCTGAAATAATGAGAAATCTGAATATACATCTTTAACAGATTTTCTACAAAGATAGTTTGGATTTAGTATGAGCTTCTATCTCTACTAGGAAGACAAGGCAGGGGAGGTGGAACTAGATGATCTTTGAGGTGCCTTCCAACCCAAACCACTCATTTCTGACAGAGACATGTTGGCAGGGAAGAGCTTTGAGCTGGTCTCTCTTTTACACTTGCCCATTTGCATCTTTCACACATTGTCCCTGGAAAAAGCACCTTTTATAGTATTTTCTATCACGACCCTTATCTGCCTCCTTTAAGTTCCAAAGGAGAATTTGGAGAGGGAATTTCCTACAGAGTTTTAGGAAGGATCAGTGTGAGATAGTGATTTCATCTTTGCTTTAGGGTACAGGTCCCTGTGGCTGTGGAATGCAGGGAAACAGGTCTGGTATGTTTAGAGGCTTAACATTTTCATAGCCTCAGGAAACCCAGAATGTCCCTGGAAAAGATCTGGTTGGTTGATTCTGTTTGGTTTTGATTTGCAAACCCTGAAAAGCTCCCCAGAAACCACAGCACACACAGGCTGCACTCCTGCAGAACACAGGCTGCTGCTTTCCCAATTATCCCAGCCCCTGATGCTTCTCAACTGGAGCTGGCAGAGACTTTCCAAAAAAAGATCTGCTGCTTGGGGACTTCTGGTCCCACTGCATCCAACTGCTCAACCCAGTGAGTGAGCTCATTTTCTTTGCTGTGTTAGTGACAAGAATTGGTGTAAGCAGTAATAATGACAGTGTCAGACACATAGAGCACATCACAGGTTGCAGTGCCTTGAAGAACAGCAAAAATCCATGATTTTAGAGCCCTAAAGTTGGCTTAAATTAGCTTGAGAAGAAGGTAGGCTAAACCCTAATGTAGGCTCTTGTAAGGTAAGATGCTTCATCTCCCTGCCTGTTTGATTTATGATAGATTAGGATGTTGGTTAATCTCTTATTTGGCTAGATGCCTGTGGAGATTAACCAAGTATTGTCTGCAAAAGGAGCCCATAAATACAGATTACTAATTTTCCTTTAATTATTCCTCTGCATGCCAGGGGGATACAGACAAAGATAGAAACCAGCCTCTTAAATCCCATTGCATGGAAGAAAGAGAAAAAACCACAGCAGCTGCTCTGGCTCATACTGGTTTTCTCTGACATGCTCAGTTTGGTTTCCTGGAAAAGGCAAAAAAAGCTACAGAAAGTAAGAGATGATGATCTCCTGTGAGAAAACGGGGAAGCAGAAAGTGGTGCTCTGCTTGGCTGGAACAGCAGCATCTCTGTCAGCACAGGGCATGGAGAACTCGGGGGGAAATCCATCCTGAAGCAACCCCAGGGCTGCAGACATGGATCCTGAAACCAACCCCAGCAATGGGCTGGGATCCTGGCAAGCAGCCTGGAAGGGAGAGGGTGAGGAGCACGCTCTGTGAACGTGACAGGGAGACACCTCTTCTGCCAGGGCCTCTGCTGAGCTGCTGGCACCTCCACCTCCCCTCCCTGGGCATTCCAAGGGCATTGGGACAAAGATGTTCTTTTTCTCCTTGTTCTCTGCTGGCAGTTTTCTGCCTTTGAGCTCAACAATGGATATTCCAGGGGCAGCAGCACACACCGACCCCCTCGCTGGGTCATGGACATTGTCCTGCACTATCCAACTCAAAACCAGGAGCAAAAGCCCAACAGCTTCTGTTGCTGGAGCTCTGCTGTTTGCTGTCCTATCCCTCAGGAAGTCATTTTTCTTCTCCCTTTCTGATTTCTACCTGCTTGCTGGGGTTTTGTAAATTCCTAGAGTTTTCTTTCTAATTTTTCCCCACATGCTGCTCTTTTGGGGATGATGCCCCAGTCCAAACGTGCTCATAAATTTGTGAGTATTTATTGTGCACAGTTTAAATGCCTATTAGTGAATTCACTCTTGCACAGCTTGACAGAAGAAAAATAGTGCCAGGCCCCAGGGATCCCTGGGGATTAAGCCTGCTGTAAATGGCTGAGGGTACCTGAACCACACGTGACACCACTACAGGCTTATGTGATGCTAAAATCCAGGGACAATTATTTCTAATTTAGTCAAAGGCAGTGAACAGAGGGAGCTCAGGTGCATAGCACCCAATAGGGAGCACATTTGGTGCCTGAGAGATGCTGGGGATGCTGCCCAAGTGACAAACACTGGTTGCTATAGAGATATTGGTCCTCTTCAAATACAGATGGATCTCTCCAGGATGCTGCAAAGTTTCAGGGCAGACAGTCAACCATCTCCTACTGTTCTTGTCACAGTAGCTGAAATTTTTCCAGGCTTTTCTTCAAAAAAAGGAGCAAATCAGCTTTACTGGAGAGAGGCACCACAGAGTGGTGTTCACTGCCTTTAGTCATCTCCCCTCTAAGGAGCAGGAGAGCTCAGGGAGTGCAGGGAGCAGCATGAGCTTCAGTGCAGACACATGCTGGGATCTTCTCCGTGGGAAGCTGGTTCCTCTTCCTTTCCAGCCCTCCAGCCTGGTCCGGATCTTCATCAGCTCAGTGTCTTCAGGTAAATAAGCTGAAAAGCCCTGAAGCTGCTAAATGCAGCAGGTGCTGTCTCTGCTAGGGTCTGCAAAGTGTTACAACGTGGTGAGACCACTGTGCTTAGAGAAGCTGGAAGCTCGTGGCTTCGTTTGAAAGTGAAGCTATCTACAATGTGTTGCATTTTATGTACAGCTTTATTCTGCCACACCCAATTTGCACCTAGAACATGTGAGAGATGGCTGAATTCTGTGTTAATTCAGGGACTAAGGGGTTCCTGGCTTGCAGTGAAGCCAAGCTCATCCTCAGTACTCCTGTGGATAACAGCTCAGGCAGCAAAGAGTGGAGGCTGCCTCCAAACCCTGGGCAATGCACGTTGGGCTCCCATCCACCACCGTAGCAGCAAGGAATATTTGTGAAGAACTTCTCTTTCTGGACAATATCCAACTATTTCCCACTTCCCCTGCCTACTGGGACACAGTTGCCAGACTGAGCTCCCAAAGCAGTAACTGGCAGTGGGCAGCAATGACTCAGATTTTCAGGAATGACAAAACTCCAGTTTCCCCTCCTGAAAATCACTCACTCTGTCTCCATTTTTAAATAAGAATACACAAGGTTAGATAGGCCCCGAATTCCACAGCAAGTGCCTTCCAAGGAGATAAAACCCTGCAGCATGTCCTCCAGGAGGGTGTGGGGATGAATGTGCTGTTTGGGCAGCGAGGTGTTTCCAGTCTGTGCAGATGGATCAGCATTTACAGAAACAGAGCTGCAGTTTCTGGAAGGAGAGTCTGAGAAGTGCAGAGTCTGACATCAGTGGGCACATAAGACACAGCCAGTGTGAAGATTTTATCTCCACCTGCCCACGTTGTGGCAGAGCTCCTGTATTTTCAGGAAGTTTTGGGTTGAAGGATGTGACGTGGATTTTCACCAAAAGCTTGGGTTCTAAGCTGAACCCTCTCTCTCTGTAAGGGCTGAAATTCATGTGGGCTGGAGTGTAAAGTGATACGAGGATTTCCCGTAACTGCTGCAACCTTGGAGAGAGCTAATGAATTATTCCAGGGGTATTATGCTGAGTGCTTGCTCCCCCTTGGACAGCAGCACAGACATGATCATTCCTGGCCCGGGGGAGCCCTTTCCTTATCTGACACCAGCAGAGTCTTCATTAGTGATCACTTTTCACTTACAACAGTCCCAGGGAAAGCTGCAGATCCAGCCATTCCTAATTTTAGCATTCCCTCTTGGACTCCTTCATCACATGCTTATGTAGTGCCACGAATGTTTACAGAACTTGGGGGGAGAGAATATTCCCATTCTAAAGAAATTATAATCTGTGTGCTTTATGCAAAGAGAAAAATGTCCTTTATATTCCCTGTATCTTTCAATTTTGCAGGTGTGAAATGTATCCATGGATATAAGACCAGTGCCAGGAGAGGGATCGTGCACATGAGCACTGATGCTTCCTCTTGTGTGCTTAAATGCACCTACTATTCCTCCTATTTGCTTTTTCATCTTAATGTATTTATTTTCAATGTGAATTATTAATTTCCTGGTTTGTTGATTGATTTAATTCAGCAGCTACATCACTTAAAAGATGCCACAAGGATTTTTCTGGAAAGCAGTAATTTCCCTTGTAAAAAGCACAGCAGGGGAAGCAGCCATAAAAATTTCAGGCTTGACCCTGTATGAAAAGATTCCCTGTGGGTAGAATTGCCTTTTATTGTGGCTCTTTTATCACTGCTGATGGGCAGCAGAGTGGCCGAGTGCTCTTAAAATAGGCTGGAGGATTTGCTGCAGTGAGATGCAAGGAAGAAATGTTTCTGGATCAATGCAATCTATAACCACGCATCCAAACCCTCCAGACCCAGAGTGTTTCTGGTAGCAGATAAACCCACAGCACAACAAGCCAGAACAGAGCCCTGAAGATGCACTTGTTACTTGGTAATGTAGTAACGTGGGCACAAGGCAGCAGATAAGTGGAAACCACAGTTTGACAAGGTTTAACCACAAGGTTGTCTGTATGAGCCCAGCACAGATCAGGCGATAGGACGTGAGCGGCGCTGTCGGCGTGAGGTCTAGAATGACAAGTAGACAACGTGGTTCCACCCTCCTAACTTCTGCTGTGCTGCACAATCTCCCCATGCAGATATGGCTGCAGAAAGAGAGGTCCTCCTGGAGAAAGCCTACCCAGAAGCACAGGCCTTCTGCCAGAAGCACGGCCTCATGTTGGAGGTAAATCCCTTCTGTCTATTCCAAAGGCCATTGACATAGCTGGGGTGGAGGGAAAATAACCCCAAATGGTTGTAGGTTTTCCACCCCCTTAGAATCATTTAGGTTGGAAAGGACCTCTAGGATCAGCAAGTCCAACATCTCCCTGACCCCCAGACCATGTCTTGAAGCACCACATCTATTCGTTTACTGAACCCCTCCAGGGATGGTGACTCCAGCACCTTCCTGGGCAGCCTGGGCCAGTCCCTGACCACTCTGCCAGTAAAGAACTTCTTCCTAATGTCCAATCTAGTTTCCTAAAACTTTTGGATAAAATATATTTGTATCCTTGAGTTATACAGATTTCAGTGGCTCATCATCTTCAACGTGAGGGTTTCCATCAGCCTTTTGTTTCTATATTAAATTGGAAAAATAATACCATGTATAAATTTCACTGGATGTACTTCAGGGGTTGCTGAACTAGTCCTAATTACACTAATTCGCACAGAGCTTCTAAATGGGCTCCTGAAATGTTTGGGATCCTTATTTTCTATGATAGAAAACAGACCTGAAATGTTGCAGCAAATAACCTGCAGTCTTGAGGTTCCTTATCCTGAAAAACCCACTTACTTGGTCATCCATGGTCCAAATCCCAAAGTCTTTCACAGGAGAAATCCCTACTGAGAGATGGAATATCTCATCTCTTTTGTAGACTTCCACTAATTAAAGTTGCACACCACTCCTGTTCAGACTCATCTAAAAATTACATGTGCTAGAATGATTTAATTTTCCCATGTCACTGTTTTTATGATAGTCTAAGACTCCTAAAAAACGTTTTTGTGCAGGTAATTGACTTGAGATGGGGTATTTCTGAGCTCATAGATCCTGACCTTGGAGACACACAACTCTCTCTGGAGGAAATTGAAGCCTGTCAGAAGCTGTCAGCTGGCCCCACCTTCATGGTAAGTGCCAGTGCTGCTGTGCACCCTCAGTTCTCTGGCTGAGGGGGGACATATAGGGCAGGACATATGCAGTTGGAAGGTCTACTGGGCAGAGTAGGGTGGTTTTCAGAAGCCTGCCTGAGCAGCTGCACAAAGAGGCAGATGGAGATACACATAAGGCAAGAAGCTCTTGCTCCAAGCATGCTTCCTGCCCAAGACCTCAACACTGAGGAGGTTTTCTCAGTAACTAAGGATTAAATATAAATTCCCCATGCAAAGAACCAGAACTGAAAAGGCCATAGCAACCACAGGGCCACACTGCAAGCTGATACCTGCTCCACATTTCTGCCCTACTCAGATCCCTCCAATTACTCCTTCTAACCACGGAAAGCTCCCCAGGGCAGCAGCCCACCTCAGCTTCCTTGGCAGCCCTCAACACAAACCCACACCCACAACTTTAAGCCCTGCAGAAGGGGAGAAGAGACACCTGTGGAAGTGTCAGGTTGTTTCCTCATGTTGTTTGGGTTTTAGAAAGGAAGAAAGTTTTGCTGAGCAAAGAGAATAAATACGCAGTCCCAGGGGGCATAATTGAAGCCACAAGTAAATAAATAACCAATTAAGTATCTGTGCAAGCTGTGCCTGATTTCTCTCAGGACACATCCCCCAGAGGCCAGCAACAGAGGAGAGCCTCCTTATGGCATCACCACACTCAGGAGCTCACCATTGCCACGCTCCCTGCAGCTCACAGCCCTGTCAGCAGTGGTGTCCCAGGTGCAGAACAAGAGATAGGACAAGAGGAAACAGCCTCAAGTTGCACTAGGAGAGGTTTAGGTTGGATACGAGGGACAATTTCTTCCCCAAAAGGGTTGTGAAGGGCTGTGCCAGGCTGGGCAGGGCAGTAGTGGAGTCCCCATCCCTGGAGGGGTTTCCAAGCTGTGGAGATGTGGTGCTGAGGGACATGGGTTAGTGGTGCCCTGGCAGGGATGGGGAATGGGTGGACTCCATGATCTTAATGGCCTCTTCCAATCAAAATGATTCCATGATTCCAACCCTGGTTCCAACCCTAGGTGCTAAGGCGAGCAGTCAGTCCACACCCCAGTCCCTGCAGCAGCAGTGCCTGAATTCTGTCCCTTTTTCACCTGTTGCAGGGACTCCTGGGTGACCACTATGGGCACCAGACCGTGCCCCAGCTCATTGCAGAGAAGGAATTTGAGGTCCTCCCTCTGCAGCTCTCCGGGGACTCTGCCCAGCTCCTGGCCCAGCGGTACCGGCGGGACGCGAACGCGCTGCCCCCCTGCTACGTGCTGCAGCCCCCCGGGGGGCAGCCCTGGCACTGCCTGGCCCTGGCATTGAGTGGGGCAGCCCGGGAGGCAGAGAGGAGGGGGCTGCTCAGCCCAGAGCAGAGGCACCACTACCACAAATCAGGTGTGTTCTGGCAGGGCTTCTAACCAGAGCTGTCAGCTCTTTGTTTCAAGACAACAGCAGATTGTGCACAACAGGGAAGGTGCAGGGAAGGAAGAGACTTGACAAGTATCTGCTGCATCCCAAATCCTGAGGAGGGAGGTTGGTGCTGACCAGCAAACCATAACAGACCAGTACATTTCTGCTTTTTCCCCACAATCTCCCTGACTGCATCCAGGAGCTTGCCTAGTTCAGGGGACATGGGGGTGCTGACCTCTGAGCACCCTGTGAAGTACAAGACCAAGGGATGTCATGTAAATGTTGATGGATGGCTTCTCCTGTGTCCTACTCTGAAACTCAATGCTCATATCTCCCCTTTTTTGTTTTTTCCATAGCAATTGAATGGGAGATTGAACAGGGTCTCCTAAACACCCAGGAGAGCAACCCAAGGGCTTTCATATTCCTAAGAGAGGTTGAGGATTCCAACCACCAAAGTGGGCAAGTGACAAGCAGTGAGCTGACAGAAAAAGAGAACAACATGGACAGCGAAGCCAAAAACCTGCTCAGCAACCTCAAAGCAAAAATTGCCAACCATTACCCCAAACACCTCCAAGTACACACACTGGTGTGCAGAGAAGACTCCAGGCACCCTCAGCACAAGGAGAATAATAAATACCTGAAACAGCTCTGTGAGCAGTTCATTGCTGTCACGACTCACCAGGTGTTAGAGAACCTTCGACGCCGAGGACAGATCAGTGAGGAGCCAGGGAGACTTCTGCAGGAGCTGGGTCACCACACAGCTCTGTGCCTGGAGAACTGCAGGTCCTTCTGTGGGAGACAAAATTTACTGGCTAATATTTTTCACTGTATGAGGCAGAACAACGATCAAACCCACACCCCCCTCATCCTTTTTGGGCCACCAGGCTGTGGAAAAACAGCAGCGATGTGCAAACTCTCTGAGGGGGTGCAGGCAGCCTTGGGACAAGACAGTGTAGTTGTGATTCGTTTGCTGGGGACATCCCAGCTCAGTTCTGCCATTCCCAGCCTGCTGAGGGACATCTGTCTCCAAGTGTGTCTAGCATTTGATTTGCCACCACCTCCAACCCAGACCAAGCAGGCTTGCAGTGATTTAGTCTTGTTCCTCAGTAAACTCCTGCTGACAGTCTCCCATGGTGGCACACAGACACTGGTGGTGCTCCTTGACTCTGTGGAGAGATTGCTCCCTGGTGAAGGTGCTCACAGATTCCACTGGCTCCCTACTGAGTGCCCTCCAAAGGTCCACATCATCATCTCCATTTCCACAGCAGAGCCTGCCACTCTGAAAGCTCTCCAACATGCTGTGCCTGAGGCTGAAGCATACTTTGAAGTAGGACCCTTATCCCTTGAGGAAGGTGAGGAGATGCTGGAGATGCTCTTAGCATCAGACAGACGACGGCTAAGCCCAGCTCAACGAGCCTATTTCCAGCAGAGCTTCCCAAGTGGTGGGCAAGCCCTGCTCTTCAAGCTGGCCTTCCATGAGGCCAGAAAATGGGCATCTTACACCTCACCTTCAGACCTAGCCATGGCCAGCACAGCCCAGGATGCCATGCACTGTCTGTGCCAGAGACTGGAAGAGTCACACGGCCCAGTCCTTGTGGCTCATGTGCTGGGCTACATTGCTTCCTCACGGTGAGTACTGCTGCACCTCCCATGGAACAGCCCCTGGTTCCTGCTCTTCATGGGGAACTCACCTAAAAACAGTCAAAGCTCTTGGTTCTTTGAGCCTGTGAGTGTGTTCATACATATATTTAGCAAGTATAATGTTCCTCTCATAGCTGGCAGCCTACCCGAAATATTGTCTTGAAGGGAGAAGCTCTGGGATTACTTGGAAAAGGAAACTGATCTCCATGGCTTACCCAGCTCCCAGCTGAGGCTGCCACGGGTGTGTGTGAGCTAGTGAGGTTTTGGTGACTAGTACTTCTGAACTGCCAGAGAAACCACCCAGCCTCCCACGATGCTTATCAGTGTAAACAGTGAGGAGGAGGAGGAGGAGAATAATTTCCTGTCATATATCACGCTTCACTTGCAGAAACGGGCTGTCAGACATGGAGCTGAAGGATGTTTTATCCCTCGATGATGAAGTTCTCTCAGAGGTTCACCACTGCCACCTTCCTTCAAGCACAACTACCCTGTGCCTCCCTCCCCTGCTCTGGGCACGGCTCCGGAGGGAGCTGGGAGGGTGCCTGGCAGAGCGCAGGGCAGATGGATTCACCCTGCTCTGCTTTGCACACAGGTACCTTCAGAGGGCACAGAATGAGAAGCCAAACCTCTGAGCAGGGGATGTTCCCTTCTGGGGCTTCTAGACCCCTCTCCATTCTCACTCTGCCAGTGCTGAGGCTCTAGAAAGCCCCAGCTCCCTGTCCCAGGATGTTTATCACTCTTTCCCTTCCCAGGCAATTTGTCGAAGTGGTGCAGAACCATTACCTATCAAAACAAGACCAAATCAAGAGGCATTTTCTCCTGGCAGATTATTTCAAGGGGACTTGGAGCTGGGGGATGAAGAAACCTCTCACATTGCCACACTCTAGCAGGACTCTGAATGCTGACAGGAAGGTGAGGAATATCAGCAGGCATCTCCATACCTGTAAGCTCTGGATGAGGGCTCCATGTCTCCAGGCTGCTGGACAGGGTCTGAAAGCAGAAAACAATGGAAATAATAGTAAATTATAATAATAGTAAACACTATTCATGGCTTTCAATAATGACAAAGATTTTTTTTTTTGGTATCTCCAACCAAGGAGATCTAAAGTAATTTCCAAACTTTGTCATGGAGTCTTTATATAAAAGGCTGCTGCAACAAGGAAGGAAGTAATTTATGATTCACCTCTGCAGAAAGGCCGCCTGCCTTACATTGGAGGGAGAGAAATTCAGTCAGGAAAAACATTTCCTACTAAGAGGAAAACAATGGAAGTCCTGGAAGTGCTGTCTGGGATCCCATGAGATAGGATCTAGCACTGGAGCTGTGAAAGCAAACAGGTTAACCCAGCAGCCATGCCTCACATAGCCCTGGTTACTCCTAGGTAGCCCCTCAGCCACTCTGGTTCTCTGACACTGCTGCAAACCTGAGGAAGTTGAGTGAATTGCCCCTTCATTTACTCAAGGCTGGACGAATTGAGGAGCTGAAACGGGATGTGCTGGGTAAGGACTGGGCTAGAGGGGGTACACAGTGCTCTGCCCAGGCACACTTCGTGCCTACAGCCATAGAGAATCACAACCTTGCTGCACAGCATCAATAATCACTGGGAGATGGAAGCTTGAAAAAAAGAAACAAGCTCATTTCTGCCAACTGTTATCCTAAAATTGTCACCACACTCCTTTAGTAGCTGAAAGAAATGATCTAGATCCTTCAAACGCTAAGAAAACATGTTTTAAAACCTAACCAATTAAAAAAATAATAATACATAGAGCATTTAGGAGCCTGAAGAAGGAACCATGGCAATGAGAGCCCTCCACTTCCTCAGCAGATGAGTCCTTGTTCCACTTCCAGTGGCTCTTAATCCTTCTATCCCCTCTTTCCCCCCAAAAAACCCATGTTTTCATCTGATTCTTCTCAGGGTGACTGTGCATTCTCAGGCCTGATGTCCCCTGCTCTAACAGTATTTCTTTCTGCAGGGAATATGAACTGGATCAGCTGTAAAATAATCACCTCTGGACTAGAGAGTGTTGTTGATGACTTTGCCATGTGTGCTGAGCAGCTCAGCTGCCCCGCGCTGCGCCTGGTGCAGGACACTCTTCTCCTCCTGAGGCCAGCAGCCAGCAGGACACAGAGCCCTGAAGGTAACAGCTATGTCAGTGACAGAGCCTGACACAAATGTTTACCACTGGGAAGAACAAGAATTTTCCTTCCCAAGTAAAAGGACTTTTCTAAGAAATTACAACCAGTGGGGTCACACTGCATATGAACAGATTATTTACCCCAAAAATGTATATAAAGCAAAATATTCCCCAGCATAAAAACCAAATAATCCTGAGCATAAATATTCACTTAAGTTCCGGTAAAACTCTAAAGCCTTTGAAAAAGTTAAACTTTTTTTTTCTGGGATCCATCAGCAGATTCATAAATGCTTGTTCTGGTAGAGCCCCTGGCACAACCCAAGGCCATTCCCTCTTGTCCTGTCATTAGTTACTTGGGAGAAGAGACCACGGCCTTACTACAACCTCCTTTTAGGTGGGTTTCTTCTCCTCAGAACCTCCACTCCTCCCTCAGGGAAAGTCCTGCCACACCATCACACTGGCCCATGTTTTTACACCATAACCTTCCCTTTATTACTCAAGTGCCTGGCCAGACAAGGCCATACTCTGCCTCACATAAAATATGATGGCAACTCTCACATTCCCAACCACAACCATGTTCTAAAACACCTTTTTGTCTCTGCTCTCTTAGGAGTGAGTGTAATCTACACAGAAATGTTGGCCAGGCTTCTTTTTTTGGTGCCTTCTTACCCAGAGGTCATTGGGAAGCTGTGCCAGCAGTGCCTGAGCTGGTGCAGTGTCTGCCCCTATCCTATCCTTGTTCCACTGTGTGGATTTCTCCAGCCACCTCGTGGGCCCCTACACACAACACTCACTGGATTCCTCAAAGGTAGGATTAGTCCTGGGGGCAGATACAGCCCACAAACGTATCTAATCATCCATCTGTTATGAATGAGATCCAAGAGACATCATAAATAGAGCAAGAAGGAGAGAACAATGATTTCTGGAGGAATATGGTGCTGCCTGTGGGCTCACACAAAGGCAGGATTAGGGTCCCTGTGCTCAGTCAGGCACCAGCCCCGTTCACCAGGGCTCCAACAAATGAGGCTAAAGTGGGTCATTTTGTCGTCAGGACAACAAAAGCACACACTGACCTAGATAGGGCTGAGGGAACCTAATCTTGCTGCTGGCACAGACGACGGGGTTCAGACAGTACCAGGGGGGTTCCAGCAGCGCATTAACGACCTCGGGATGTCTCTGTTCTGTCGGGGGGATCAAGACCAGCCTCTCCTCTTTGTGTCTCATGGCAGGTGTCACAGTGATGGCACTTAGTTCTGATCACCAGCTGCTGGTGGCAGGTTCCCAGGATGGCTCAATGCTTGTCTGGAGCATGGAGGGGTTTGAGCTGCTGCACGCCCTCCCCGGGCACTCCGGTGAGCCTTCTGCACCTCTTCATGGTTGGAAAGCTCTTTTCGTGTCTGAAAAGAGCTCTGACAGCTTGGTGATGCTCGAGCTGGAGGCACACAGACACCTCCCAGCTGCCAGCATTCCCCCAGTTGCTGAAAGCACTGAGGATCCCTCATCTTGTGAAGCCTCATCTTGTTTTACAGCTGAGGTGAGGTGTGTGGAAGTGTTTGGAAAGGGAAGCTGGGCTGTTTCGGCTGCCATGGATCACAGCTTGCGCATCTGGGATTTGATTTCTGGCAGAACAAGGTTCATCATCCAGGATACACACGTTGAAGAGCAGCTCTCACATCACCTTCATGTGGATGAGGGGCACATGATTGTTTATTCTTCCTCAGACACAAAGGTACGGCCAGCCTTTAACATGAGAGCTGAAAGAACAAGAACTCCACACTCATGGAGGATGGAGACAGAAAAGCTACCTCAGTCCCCACTCCTCCTGTCTCTTGCCACCTCTTTCCTAGGTCAATGCTTGGCACCTGGAGACAGCAGAACTCATCTTCCAGATTCCTGGAGAGGCATCGGATGCATGGATGTGTTCTGCAGTGTTCAGCCCAAGGCTGCTGATTATGACTGTGTCCAAAGGAGGAACACTGAGCCTGTGGAACACCAACACTGGCGAGCTGAGATCCACGTGTCAGCTCTCAGGGCTGCAGGAAGAAACACCAACATCCAGTGCTCTGCTCCAGAAGCAAGGGAAGATGATAGTGGGATTTAGTGGGGGATCTCTATCCATGGTACACATCTAGCTGTTCAAATTTCTCACTATATTTCTTATATTTTCTTATAAAATCCAGAGGTTTACTGAGCCAGACAACAGACCTGGTAACCAACAGGTCTCCCTTCTCCATTCTGAATAGAGCATCCTCCTCAGACTTCCAAACCCTAGTTCCCAAACAGACAAGTGTGACACTTTCTATCCTTATAGCTCTGCCACATGGCCAAGCTCAATTCCACTGCTAACCTATGTCCTTCCTTCAGGAGGCAGCTCAGCTCCTAGGGTCATGTCTTACTCCTGCCTTATTTTTGTGCAGATCTCTTCTGATGGAAACACTTTGCTCGAGAAGCTTCCTGGAAGTGTTGGCTTTGTGGTGGTGTCAGAAGACGAGTCCATCCTTGCTGCAGGTTCAATAGCACCCGTTCCTTAGGAAACTGTTGGTCACAGCTGCTCTCCCACAGGCCAAGTGTCCTTTAAAAGGGGCCAGCACATGGGATTTCCCATTAACCCGGCCTTATTTAACTGTTGTGCTTAAGGGGGGTCACAAAAATCGGGTGAAATTCTCTTTGTGAAGAGCCAGAACACTGCCTGTGTACCAGGAGCCCTTTCTGAAGGGAGTAAGTGAGATATACTAAGGAAAAGGACTCAAGCCGCATGATTATTTTTCATACTTCCTAAACTACCCTTTGGGTTTATCTTTAAATAGATAGAGGAATTAAATCATATGCAGAAGGACACCATGTTGAGGGGGATTAGAGACTTCCTCAGCTCAGTAAAACAGTAACCAACGTTTTATTGCTTTAGGCTTTGAGGAGTACGTGCGGGTGTACCTGGCAGACCCAAAGGGATTCCATAGGCTCCTGGCAGAGGATCTGGAACACGAAGGAGTGGTTCATACAGCCCTTATCTCTGCTGGAAACAGCATCCTTGTGACGGGCTCTCAGACTGCATCTATCCAGGTAGGGAGGAGGGAAGGCTGAGCAGCTTCCCCAGCAGAAGCATCTCCTATAAGTTCAGCTTACAAAACACGCCCCTTATCTAGCCAAGGGATCATCTTGATCCCCAGCAGCCAGTTGGGGGTTGGATCTGCAGTTCTGAACATGTTTCTAAAACTGCCACACTTCTAAAAAGAAGATGATCCTTGACTCTTCTATTTACTGCTTCAAGCCTTTCTGTCCTTTCATTTTTGACACTAATGGAGAGCACTTTGTGAACTCAGAGGGCCAGTCTATGCCTGAGGCCTGAAGTGCTATTTCATTTCTGAAAGGTTTTTAATTTGAACACCCAACAGCTGCCTTGTTACTCATCTGTGAGCAGACACACAACATCTGGAGCAATCTCTTGCCAAAGAAAGAGGTGAACAGCTAGCACAGCCCAAAACGTGCAGGATTTAATCAGGCAGCTTTCAGAGCAAAGGCAGCAAGTGGGCTGAATGGCTCCAAGTGCTTCAAATATTTATTTGAGAGTAAGCTGGTACCAGGAGTTATTCAGTGTTTTGCCTTCTGGTATTAGAGTGTTCTCCTTTGACTTTACCCACATTTCTGTACAAGTTAAGGTATATTGTTTTACTTCTTAAATCATAGAATCATTTTGGTTGGAAGAGATTTTTAAGATCATCAAGTCCAACCATTCCCCTGTCCCTGCCAGGGCACCACTAACCCCTGGCCCTCAGCATCACATCTCCACAGCTTGGAACCCCTCCAGGGATGGGGACTCCACCCCTGCCCTGCCCAGCCTGCCACAGCCCTTCACAACCCTGGACAGCAAGAAATTGTTCCTTATGTCCAACCTAAATCTCCCCTGGCACAACTTAAGGCCTCTTGTCCTGTTGCTTGCTCCCTGGGAGAAGAGCCCAACCCCACCTCACTCCAACCTCCTTTCAGGGAGTTCTCAAGAATGAAAAGGTCTAAGTACTAAGGAAAAAGTCACTCAACCACTGATGTCTTCTCGCCCCCAACTCTTCCAGGTGTGGAGTCTATCAGAGCAGGGGCTGCTGACAGCCACACTGGATGGCATGGGAGCACCAGTCACCCTCTTAGCCCTGAGCAACTGCTCTTTGGTTTCTGCCTCCTGCAGCGCCTCGTTCCTGGGCGTGTGGAACCTCCCCCAGCACCACCGGCCGACAGCCCCCACACCCATCCCCAGCCCAGGCTGTGCTGCACTGTCCCACGGGGGGAACTACATCTACTTTCCCCAGCCCAAAGACACACATAAAGTCCTCATCTGGGACACCACACAAGGTGAACTGAATAGGAGAAGACTGAAGGGGGGGGATCTAATTAATGTGTATAAATATACGAGGGCTGGTGTCAAGAAGAAAGGGACAACCTCTGTTCACTTGTGCCCTGCAACAGGACAAGGGGCAATGGATGCAAGTAGAGCACAGAGAGTTCCACCTCAATATGAGGAAGGACTTCTTCACTGTAAGGGTTACAAACACTGGAACAGACTCCCAGAGAGGTTGTGGAGGCTCCTTCTCTGGAGACTTTCAAGACCCATCTGGACGTGTTCCTGTGTGACCTGCCCTAGACTCTATGGTCCTGCTGTGGCAGGGGGATTGGACTCATGATCTCCAGAGGTCCCTTCCAACCCCTGACATTCTGTGATTCTGTGAATCTCAGAAACCCTGCATTAAGTTAATTAGGATAGAAAGCAAACAGCTCACAGAGGCAGTGATGGTAGGACTGGCTTTCTGAGCTTGAGACAAGCATCATCTGCTCCATTCTGCTTTTTCTGAGCATAACATTTAGAAAAATTTGATTCAGGCTTGGAGACCTTTTTAATCTCCTCTCCAAAGCTCTTGTCTAGAATAGCTTATTACTATCACATGGGAAAATTGGAAACACAAGTAATATGCAAATTATTTCACAAATAAATAAGCCAATCATGAGCCCCATCTGAGGGAAGACAATCTGTGCAGCTGGAGTAAGAACAGCCTTGCTGATTTCCTTCTGTTTTACAGGCACAGTGTGTGACACACTGGACACCTCTGCCCCAGTGAGATGCCTAGAAATAGCTGAGCAAAGGCAGCTCCTCTTCACAGGACTTGTGTCTGGAACAGTCCTTGTCTTCCCACTGACCTCCCAGCAGGACGTGACATGTGTCCCACCTCCAGAGTCAAAGAAACCAGTCATGGACATGGCCATCAACAAGCAGGAGCAGCAGCTTGCCATAGCATACGATGATCTAGTCCTTGTGCTGGATATTGCCCCTGCAGATCTGTGCCCAGGGATTGACAGGCCCATCTACAGCTTTAAAGCTCAGCTCCCTGGCTCTCTGATCTCCAAAGTCATTGTCCTTGCAGACTACAGAGTCCTCTATGGCACGACCAGTGGGGACTTGTTCCTCTATGACTGTCCTCGGGCCCAAGGGTTTCCTTTGGAAGGTCACAGAAGCCAGATCTCCTGCTTGGAGAGCAGCCACGGAGAGCAGTGGGCACTCAGTGGATCTGCAGATTCCCTGCAGTGCCTCTGGGACTTGGAGTCCTGTCAGCAGGAACACGAGATGTGCTATTCTAAGGTACCACAGTGGTGAGATGGTGTCAGTAGTTGATTCCTGAGCTGTCAGGGAGGATCCAACTGACAGGATTCTCCAAATCTTGTTAAAATGGACAGGCAGCAAATGATTCTCAGCATCCAGGTCTGACTGCAAAGCATCCTCACACCTGGATACACTTGATAGTGCTGACCCTATGTAAATAAGTGCTGTTAGCACCACTCTGATGCTAAACAGCTCCTAGGAGTTATTTATCCACAGCTTATTACTGCTCATTTAGCTGTATAAGCTACGTGACATAAATCAGTGAAGAGAATGAGACTTCACAAGTTAATAAAAGCAGCAGGAGGGGGAAATTGGGTCAGCTCAGGAAAACCCTGTAGGGAAAAAAATGATGGAGGAGGTTGGATCAACACTGCTACTCCTTCACCTGACAACACACCACAGATGTGTCTGAGCTACCCCTTTCTAGAGGTGGAATAATGGCCTTTTGTAGCCACATGAGGCTCTCTTTCATCCACATCTGTAGAGTGCTTTATTTGGTGATACCTTCCTTCCTCCTTCCAGGATCACTCTGTAAAAGTCTTTATTTGTTACCTCTATTCTTAAGCACTGAACAACCACGGAATACTTCATGGTATCTTCACTTCAACCTGTATTTACCAGCATAACAATCTAATCCTAACCATCCATTTTCAGCCCACATCTCTCCTGAAAGGCATTTGCTGTGCCTGCTTCTCCAAAGATGACAAGTACTTGTACACCGGGTCACTGGATCACTCCATCACTGTCTGGGACGTTGCAAGTGGTGAGTAACTGGGACATGCTAACAACCTTTGTCCAACATCTCCTTGATCCCCAGACCATGTCTCAAAGCTCCACATCTACTTGTTTGCTGAACCCCTCCAGGGATGGTGACTCCAGCACCTCCCTGGGCAGCCTGGGCCAGTGCCTGACCACTGTCAGTGAACAACTTCTTCCTAATGTCCAATCTAAACCTCCCCTGGCACAACTTGAGGCCATCACCTCTTGTCCTGCACCGCAGCTGGAAGCTGGAGCATTCCAGCCCATAGCAGAGAAAAAACATTCCAGGTTCAAATATTATCAGTTTAAGGGCAAAGCAAGAAAGGTTTCTGTGAGTTTCTATGAAGCAAATCATCTCTAATGCCCTAAGGAGAAACAAGCAGCCTGGCTTAGTTCTTCCCCTCTCCTCCTTGCTCTTCATGTGACCCAGTTTACTGAGTTCAGACTGTCTGGTGACAAGAAACCACTTGAGGGAAGTGACATATTTTAAACCCAATCCTACCAGACAGTAAAAGCTTTATGCTGGGCTCGGTTTCCACAGGTGCCTTGCTGGCTGTACAGTGTGTACACACAACTGCCACCAGGATGGTACCAACCACTGACGGATTTGTGGCAACAACAAGAGCTGGTTATATAATTCGGGAGAAGTTTCACTGTCCTAAGACCACCCCTTCTCAGCCCAACTCCCTCCAGAACTTTGTGGCAACGCATAAAAATTCAAAAAGAAATTCTGAATCCAGAAAGAACAACAGGGAAAACTCAAGCAAACAACAGTACAAGCAAGGAAACTCTTCTGGGAGCCACACTCAACCCAGCAAGCTCTCTCAAACCTGCTCAGTGGTGTAAAAAGCAAAGATGAACAGAATAAACCAGCAGAAACACCAGGATGGAGCTTGTGGGTTTCTCTCTCTATCCTTTTGCCTCAGTGCCTCACAATTACAACATTAAACACTGCTGCAAACTTCCTCATTGTGTTATTCAGCCTATTGATACCTTGGCACAGCATCACTGCTGTCGCTACCACAGTGATAACCACCTAAGAGACGTAAATAAGTGGAAAAAAACAGACAACAAACAAAAAACCAACCCTAAGCCCACATTTTCCCCAGAGCAGGCCCCACGGCTCAGGCCGCACCACCCACCGCGGCCCAGCCGGGGCCTCCCCCCAGCAGCTCTTCCCTTCCCGCGACACCCGCCGGTTCCCAGCACAGGGGCACCGGAGATTCGGGACCCCGGGGATTCGGTGCACCGGGGACTCGGGGCATCGAGAATTCAGGCCGCCGCTGTCCCCTGAGGAGCTCGGCCCCAGCCCGGCCACCCCCGAGCTCCCCCTGGCCCCAGCCCGGGTCGCGCCCGCCCCGCCGGTGCCGCACCCGCGGTGAATCCCCTCCGCTCCCTTCCCCAGGCCTCTCACCGGGTCTGAGGCCCTGAGGCGCCGCTCCCGCCATGACGCTTGAACGGCCGGAAGCAGCGCGCGCTCCCGGTTCCGCCCCGGGCCGGGGCCGTGGCGCGCGGCGCCGTGCGCGCTGACGCAGGCGCTCCGCACGCGCTGACGGGGGCGGGGGGCGGAGAGACGGGGACGGG
>VYZX01023806.1:151095-346077 GCA_013401335.1 Brachypteracias leptosomus | reverse complement strand
GGTGCCTGTCCCCCCCGCCAGTACCGTGGGGTGTCCCGGGGCCTTCATCCCCCGGTGCCATGGGACACCCTCGCCCTCCTCCTCCGGTACCGTGGGGTTCCCTCAGAACTGCGCCCTCCTCCTCCGGTACCGTGAGGGCCCCCCCGGGCCTGTCCCCTCCTTTCCTTCATACCCCTCTCCCTGGCCGTTCTCTGCTACCTCGGTCATCCTCCCCGGGGACCTGTTCCCCTCTCCCGGTACCGTGTCCCGCTCCGTGCCTTGCCATCCTCCGCCGGCACCGTGAGGCCCACCCACGGCCTCCAGGCCTCTCCATCTGGTACTGTGTGCCCCTCCCCGGGCTGCTCCCCCTTCCCCGGGGCTGTGGGGCTCACCCCCGGGCCTGTCCCCATGTTCCCCGGGTACCTCAGGGCCCATTCCCCGGTGTCTGGGCCTCACCCACTCTCTCCCCGCAGGTGGAGGATGCACTTTCCTACCTGGACCAGGTGAAGATTCGCTTTGGCAGCGACCCCGCCACCTACAACGGCTTCCTGGAGATCATGAAGGAGTTCAAGAGCCAGAGGTAAAGCCCAGGGCTGCTCCCCAGGGAGCTCCTCAGCCTTGGAGGGGGTCTCTCTGCAGGGTCCTGCAGCCTTCACACCATCTCCACCTCTGCAGACACTCAGGCTGCCCCACTGGCCTGTCGCCCAGCAGTGCAGTCACTAGACATTGGAGGGGCTCTGTCCATCCCATCATTTTCCAGAGGCGAAAATCCACAGGAGAAGGCAAATCTAGTTTTACTTCCTCCTCTGAAACACAGATCTGGAAAAGCCTGAGTGCAGAGCCTGTCTGGGGCCTGCCAGCCCCAGGGGTGGAGGTTGTCTTGCCCGTTTCGGGTAACTTGCACTCCTGGATCTCCTCCGTGGGTGACACTCCCAGGATGAGGCCTCAGTGCTCGCACCCTCTGCTTGGGCTAATTTTGTGGTCTGAGGTTTCCAAACTTCCTTGGTAAAAGCCAGATGCTTCCCACACCTCTAATTTTCTAGGCTTAACTCGTGTTTCTGATTTGGACACAAGTAACAAACTCTTCTCCGTTGTAGCATCGACACACCTGGAGTGATCCGACGTGTTTCCCAGCTCTTCCATGAGCATCCCGACCTCATTGTAGGATTCAATGCTTTCCTTCCTCTGGGCTACAGGATAGAAATCCCAAAGAATGGGAAGTTAAGTATACAGTCACCTCTGAACAGCCAGGTAGGTTCCAGAGCTCCTATTCTCTAAATCCTGCTCCTTGTGCTCTTGCACAATTTAGGCCATGTAGATTTATGTGTGTTGCACAGAGCTGAAGTTTTTACGTGGTTTTCAAAGTCTGTGATAATGGGTATCATATAAATTTAAATATTTATTCTCAGTCCAGCTGTTTAGCTTACACAAGGGTGATATTCCTGCAGGAAGTGCCATTTCAAACCCTTCAGTCAGGTTTGAACACTGAAATTGTAATTGGCTGGAGGTATTTGTGGAGAGTCTTGATACGTGGGGTGTGTAGTGATGAATTTCAAATTGAGATCCTGGAGGAATCACGTTTCCAGCCTGCTGGGGAGCGTGTTCAGGCAACAGGCAAAGCTCCATGTCAGGAATTGCTGTGGGGTTGCTGACACCCTGCACTGAAAGGTCTCTGTGGTAAAACAGGTGGATACAAACCAGCCTCTGCTTCTCTTCTCTTGCTCTGCTGTGGTTGTGGGGGCTGAGGCAGAGCTGGCACCTGAACTCCACTGAGGAACTTGTGGTTTAACTCTACTGAGTAGCAGTAAACATCTTCCAGATCTCAGTTCCCTTAGATCTCTCTGTTGTTTAGAAATTTAGCATCTTTAGGAGCCTTAGATTTTAATATGTCACTTAAAACTGACAGTTCCTCAGAAATAAATCTAGAGTAGCAGAGGCTGAGGGGTGTTGTGGGGGGCACCCTCCCAAGTGCCTTGGGTGCCACAGTGACACTCAAAAGCTGCAGTGAGTTGGGTGGTTCCTGAGCCAGATACAACTTAGGAGACTTTTTAAACTGATGGTGTTGATGGCTAATTAAATCCTTTTCCTTTCTTCTTCACATGGTAATTTTTTCAGCTAAACGGCTTGAAAACTGACTTTTTTTTTTTTAAATCTCCTCTTCCTCTTTTCTGTTCCCTGTGATGTAGCTAAAAGGAAAAAAAAATGCCAGGTTGACCAACTTGTAAAACTCAATCATGATGACTTAATTTAGACTATACCTTTTTTAGTATGTGTACAACAGTAGTTTTTAAGCAATGCTGCTGCAAATTAAAGAAGATAAATCCAAGGAAGAAAGTAATTATTTAAGTTAAAGGACAGCTTGGTCAAGAACACACTTAGAGGCTTCACTTATAAATTTACCCAGATGAGTTATACAGTGAAATAAAAATAGAAAAAGACTGTTCTTAACAAATCAAACTTATTTTTGGGACCAGACAGGAGGAGACTTAGTGGTGTTGGGGTTGTTGCTGAACTTGCACCTCTTCCTGTAGGTCACTCTCTTGTGTGTCTCACCACCAGGTGCCCCCCGAGGGGGTTCCCAGTGCTCTCCCTGGCAGTGGGCTCTTGTTGCATTACTCCCAGGAGAACTCCCACAACCACAGTGAGTGCCCCGAGGAGTTCAGGCAGCAGCTGCCCTACAAAGAAGATAAATCCCAAATCCCCCTGGAGTCTGATTCCGTGGAGTTCAATAACGCCATCAGTTACGTCAACAAGATCAAAACGCGCTTCCTTGACCACCCAGAAATTTACAGATCCTTCCTAGAAATCCTTCACACCTACCAGGTAAAAAAGCCTCCTGTAGAAGCAGTGGTGGGTGTGCATGGTGGCTGTTTGAGGAGTTGGCCAGTGAAACATCTGCTTATTGAACAGCCTTGGACAGTTCCCAAGCACCAACCTTCACCGTCGAATGGTTTGGGTTGGAAGGGACCTCAAAGATCATCTCGTTCCAACCCCCCTGCCATGGCAGGGACACCTCCCACTAGTCCAGGGTGCTCAAAGCCCCTGGTCTTGAATCCATTCAGTGTTGGAGCATCCACAACTCCCCTGGGCAACCTGTGCCAGGGTCTCACCACTGCAGTGAAGAATTTCCTCCTAATTTCCAAGCTAAATCTCCCCTCCTCCAGTCCAACAATTGTCTCCAAAATATTCACATGAAATGACAAAAGTGTGAAAATTGTAGAACTTCCAGGGTGTGGGGTGTAAAGGGGTCATACCCAGATCTGTCTTTACTAACCTTTGGTTGATTTAGTGATGATCTGGGTGGAAGGATGCACTGGAGAACCTTGGGCTATCTGATGGTTATTCCAAGCTTGTGTAGCAGAAGGTTTTTGGCAGAGTGGAGGAGTTTTCTTGCAGAGTGAGGTGTGTTTTTGACTCTTTCTGTGCATGTCCTTTCAGAAAGAACAGCTGAACACTAAAGGGCGACCCTTCCGGGGCATGTCAGAGGAAGAAGTCTTTACTGAAGTAGCAAATCTCTTCAGGGGACAGGAGGATCTGCTCTCTGAGTTTGGACAATTCCTCCCAGAGGCAAAAAGGTCTTTGGTAGGTGTGCTTAGAACAAGGCAGAATATTGAATACTCCCTGTTTGTGTGTAGAACACATAAAGAAGCTTTAGGAAAGCAAAACATTATGGAAAAACCACACAGGCAGCAGATGAACTTTGCTCCTCTCCACTGTTTGGAGAGTCACTGAAGAGGTGACTTAACTACATGCTCTGAATCCTGTTCAGGTTTAGAGGATTCCTTATTTGTGCCACTCAAGAACATTGAAATTGTTATTTTTCTACTTCAGTTCACAGGAAATGGACCATGTGAAGTGAACAGTGTCCAGAAAACTGAGCATGAGAAGAATCTGGAGCACAGCAAGAAGAGATCCAGACCACTGCTCCTGCGTCCTGTTTCTGGCCCAGCAAAGGTACCTTCTAGCAGGAAAAACTTGGAATAACCTGATATCACTCCTTGTGTTTAGATAATTGCTTAGAGAAAGTTGTAATGAAGGGCATCTTTGAGGTATGTAGGTGCTAGGCATGAGAAATGGAAGTTGAAAGTTATTTTAAAAAGAATAATTACTGTAGAAAAAGGGAATTTTTAAAGTACACTTAAGTGTGTGTGGTAACATGTTGAATACTAAATACCAAGATCTTCTCTAATAAGTATTGGCCCTGGAAGGGGATAATTTATTGCTTCTACAAAGAAATCTTTGGAATTCTTTCTCAAGTGATCTTTTGTCCTGTTGTTTTTTCATCATCCAAAGAAGGGCAGCAAAGCTGGGGAAGAGTCTAGAGCAGGAGTGTGGTGAGGAGCAGCTGGGGGGGTTGAGCGTGGAGAAAAGAAAGCTCAGGGGAGACCTTCTGGCTCTGCACAACTCCCTGAGAGGAGGTTGGAGCCAGGGGGGGTCGGGCTCGTCTCCCAAGGAACAAGTGACAGGACAAGAGGAAACAGCCTCAAGTTGCCCCAGGGGAGGTTGAGGTTGGAGCTGAGGAGCAATTTTGTTTTGATAGAGGTTGCTGTGGAGGACCCAGCAGAGCAATGCTAGATCTCTGGGTGGGAAATAGGGAGTTTCAGCCTTTGCAGAGAGCTGCTGTGTGTCAGTGAGGTGCAGTTTGGTGATATTTGGGTCACAACATGATAAGTATAACCCCCTGTTCTTTTAACAGAAGAAAATGAAGCTCCGAGGTACCAAAGATCTGTCAGTAGCGACAGTGGGGAAATATGGAACACTGCAGGAGTTCTCCTTCTTTGACAAGGTCAGTATTTGGCCTCTTCTCACAGTCTGGGGAGTTATTTTCAACCATTTTTGTGGTTTTTAATTGCATTTCTGTACAATCGGCGGGTCAGCACTTAGCAATTGCCTGACTTCTCAAGTGGTACAGAAAGACACACCAAGAGAAGAGGAAATAGGTGGGTTTGGAAGTGAGTAGAAACTTATAATTAACCTTTTCCTGAAAGCTTGTCTTTTACAGGTGTATTTTTCTCTATTTTTCAGTGATGCTTCCTCATGGCACCATCTGTAGTTACTAGATTATTGGTTGAAACTGGGCATTTTTGTGCAGATTCTTTTCCCTGTAGCCGTGGTTCAGGCTACTTAGAACATGAACTAAATAAAAGTGGGGTTCAAATGATCTGATCATTTCTCTCCAAACTGTGCTCTAGGTCCGTAGGGTGCTGAAGAGTCAGGAAGTCTATGAGAATTTCCTCCGTTGCATTGCTCTCTTCAACCAGGAGCTGGTCTCTGGCTCTGAGCTGCTCCAGCTGGTCACACCATTTTTGGGGTGAGTCACTGAGCACTTTCCCTGCTATGTGGTACTTTTGAGGTGTTAACTCTGTTATTTTTTGGTAGATCTTATGAATTTTGTTACTGAAGTTTCGGATTTAACTTCAGAAGTATCTCCTAGACAATGTGCAAGAATTGAAGGCTAATCTAAAAAGAGTAATAAAATAAATAAGTCTTTTAAGAAATCTACACAGCTCTTAAAGAGCATTTTGGGGAGGGTATTTTCCTCTCTCCACATCCCATTGAAAGCCTCACAAGCAGCCGACTGCCTGATGTTACATGAAATCACTGGGGCAAGGAACTTTATGAATTCTAGAGGGTGGTGTCTGTTCATACTCTCAAAATATAATACAAGTATAAACATGAAATCTCCAAACATTTCTGTGAAAAGGATAAAGAATTCAAGCTCTGATGGGAGCTTCTTGTGCAGTGCTAAGTTTGTTTAGATTTTCTCCCTCGCTTTTCTAACGCATCAGCCACCCTAAAACTATCTGAATGAAATAACAAATTACCCTTCCTTGTGTTTTTGAAGGAAATTCCCTGAGCTCTTTGCCCAGTTCAAGTCCTTCCTTGGTGTGAAAGAACTTTCCTTTGCCTCTCCCCTGAGCGACCGGTCCGGGGACGGGATGAGCCGGGAGATTGATTACGCTTCCTGCAAGCGCATCGGGTCCAGCTACAGAGCTCTCCCCAAAACCTACCAGCAGCCAAAGTGCAGTGGAAGAACAGCCATTTGCAAGGAGGTACTTTGAGATCAATCTATTCCACCCCTCAACACACATTGCACTTGCCTGGGGTTGTTAGAGCCACAGGTTCTGCACGTAGGGTCCCCTGGTTAACTGATGAGCCAGCTGTAACCTCACAGCCCTCCAGTTTATTGAAATAAAAGTATCCACGTGCATTGTATTAATTTTATCTAAGCCCATCTCAAATCATGTCTTTCACTGTAATGTCCTTTGAGTTTGTGTGCATGCACAAATTTAATTTCAGGCTATTTTATATTCCTTCCTGTCTATAGGAATAATTTCTAGCAGTGGACCAATCTGGCCTTTAGAAACAGTTTTTTTCCTGAAAGAGGCAGTGTCTTGGCACTGAGAACAGACACCTGCAGCCACCTCTCCCTGCCATTGGAACTCCCTCTCCTTTACTTACAGTTGTTGGTTACTGCAGAGTGATCTCCATCATCTGGGAGATGATAGTGAAGGTGCTTCTGGGCTTTCTGAGCAGGGCCCTGACAACTCCACGCAGACCTTTACTCTTCTGAGGAGCAGTCAGGACAGAGACTTGTGGGCTAGGTCTGAAACTTCCAATAGAAACTCAGGGCAGAGCTGTGGAAAAATAAAGCAGACAAGTGTCAGACCCCATGAGAACAGCTCTGGGCTCACAAGGCTCAGTTCAAGGTCCTGTCTTTGCACTGTTGCAGGTGTTAAATGATACCTGGGTTTCATTTCCATCCTGGTCTGAAGACTCCACTTTTGTCAGCTCCAAGAAGACTCCGTACGAGGAGCAGCTGCACCGCTGTGAAGATGAGAGGTTTGAGGTAGAATCATAGAGTCATTTAGATTGGAAAGGACCTCTAGGATCAAGTCCAACCTTTGTCCAACATGTCCCTGATCCCTAGACCATGTCTCAAAAGGGTTAGGGTTATTAGGGTACCTCTGCCTCCTCAGCAAGCCAACTCCTGGCTACGAGGATTTAAAAACTGGTGGCCAATTACTGAAAGTTCTATTAGTGTTTGTTGGTTTGAGTTACAATTTGGTGTTTTCCACTTGGTTGGAGTCTAATAGTTCTTTGTAGGCACAAATCCAGTTCTAGAAAGCATGTTACCTATGGGAGAACTGGCAGAGGTTTATTTTCCAGTAAAGAAACCTTGCTGGTGCTTCTCAGCTCCACCCAGTGGGGCTGGGCTGGCTGCCACAAACCTGCCTCTGCTGGGCTCCATTTTCCTGCTCTGCCCCTTCTTACACTGTGTCTTTTGTGAACTCTTCCCAGTTGGATGTTGTCCTGGAGACCAATTTAGCCACCATCCGTGTGCTGGAGAGTGTGCAGAAGAAACTGTCACGACTGACTCAGGAGGATCAGGAGAAGTTTCGCCTGGATGATTGCCTGGGAGGAACATCAGAGGTGATCCAGCGCAGGGCCATCTACCGCATCTACGGTGACAAAGCACCAGAGATCATTGAGAGCCTGAAGAAAAACCCAGTTACTGCAGTTCCTGTTGTCCTTAAGAGGTAATTCCCTCTCTCCTGTGTCCACCTGGGTTAAGAAATGGATTTTTAATGCTTTAAAATCCAATAAAAAGGATTTTTAAAGCATTTTTAAACAACTTTTTTTCTGTAGATGTTTCTAAGGGATCAGGGAGATGCTGGACAAAGGTTGGACTTGATGATCCTAGAGGTCCTTTCCAACCTAAATGATTCTATGACTCATGGTGGTGCTTTTCTTTCTTTCTTTCTTACTTCCAGTAATACTGAAAAGGTTTTGTTGTATCAAAATGTTATGTTAAAAATGCTCTGTGTGTTTTTCTGTGGCTGTCTTTTTGAACTGAAGTAGATTATACATTCATGCAGGTTGAAAGCAAAGGAGGAGGAGTGGAGGGAGGCCCAGCAGGGCTTCAACAAAATCTGGAGGGAGCAGTATGAGAAAGCCTACCTGAAGTCCCTTGACCACCAGGCTGTCAACTTCAAACAGAATGACACCAAAGCTTTGCGCTCCAAGAGCCTGCTGAATGAAATTGAGAGTGTCTATGATGAGGTGTGTATGTGAGTAAAGGATCTGTCCCGTGTGTCCTTCAGTTGAGTCAAGAATCCATCCCCTATGTCCTTCAGTTGTGGTGTTATCAAGATGTTTACATAGCACCTGGGACCGTGTTGAAGTGTTGGTGCTTTGAGGAGTGTTAATAGTGGCTTGTTTCTCCTGGCAGGAATGGCTCTTGAGCATGGGATGGAAGGATCTTTATCTATTTGTCTCTTGATTACAGCATCAGGAGCAGCACTCAGAGGGGAGAAGTTCGTCCACAAACGAGCCTCATCTTATCTTTATCTATGAAGATAAGCAGATTTTGGAAGATGCAGCATCCCTTATCAGCTACTATGTAAAAAGGCAACCCACCATCCAAAAGGAGGATCAGGCAACCATCCGGCAGATAGTCCATCACTTCATCCCTGAGCTGTTTTTCTCCCAGCCCCCTGAGCACAATATTTCTGAAGAATCAACAGATGAGGACAGAGAAAACCACCAAGGGCAGAACCTGGATACTCCTGAGCTACGGAAAAAACATGTGCCTGGGCCTCCAAGCAGTCCTCTGGAGGCAAAAGCAACCTTCTGTGACGTGACTGCTGCTGAGCCCCACAACACCCTGGATGATGTTTACAGCCTGTTCTTTGTCAATAACAACTGGTATTTCTTCCTGCGCCTTCACCAGACTCTGTGCTCGAGGCTCCTAAAGATTTATCGCCAGGCTCAGAAGCAGCTGCTGGAATATCGGACTGAAAAGGAGAGAGAGAAACTTCTCTGTGAGGGAAGAAAAGAGAAAACCAACGATCCAGCCATGGAACTAAGGCTGAAGCAACCAAGTAAGAATAATCCAGGACATTGTCCATTCTTAATGCTCTGGTTGCTGGTGCTTGGTTGTGTTTATCTGAGTAACTGAGCCCAGCAGGCAAGTCTGTCAGGAATCATAGAATGGTTTGGATTGGAAGGAACCTCGAGAGGTCATCTGGTCCAACCCCCCTGCAATAAGCAGGGACATCTCTAGGGCAGGTTGCTCAGAGCCCCATCAAGCCTCACCTTGAATGTCTCCAGGGAGGGGGCCTCCACCACCTCTCTGGGCAGCCCATTCCACTGATCTATCACCCTCAGATTGAAGAACTTTTTCCTAATGTCCAACCTAAATCTACCCTTTTCCAGCTTAAAACCAACACCCCTTGTCCTGTCACTACCATGTGGGGGTTCAGAGCTCCACTGTGTTTGATTTGTGGCTGCAGCTCATGTAATCTATCTTCTGAGGCCTCTCATGCCTAGCACATAGAGACTTCACACAAGCTTTTTGTTGTCAGATGTTCTCAGGCATCTCATTGCATTAATCTGATAATTTAATGGCTCCACAATTTAATTTAAATGGCTCCACAGCAAAATAATGACCTGCACAAGGCAGCCATGGAGCTGCACAAGGCAGAACTGTCACAGCCACTCCTCACAGAGAAGTGGCTCTAGGTGTGTTCTTGGTACTAATGTCATGGGTTTTGAGCTGTCCCTTGTGTCTCTTGACTCCACTGTGCCTCATACATGCCTTAAATGCTTGCACATTTCCCCTGCCCAGGTGAGGTGGAGCTGGAGGAGTACTACCCTGCATTCCTGGACATGGTGAGGAGTCTGCTGGATGGGAACATCGACCCCACGCAGTACGAGGACACCCTGAGGGAGATGTTCACCATCCACGCCTACATTGGCTTTACCATGGACAAACTGGTGCAGAATATTGTCCGCCAGGTAACTCCCTTGGTGGGATGTGTTTGGGGGGCCACACTTCTCCCTTCTATACACTTACCAGTAGTGCAGGATTGGCTAAACTTAAAGCAAATTCATAGAAGAGTTCTGTATTTAGGGGAAACACTCCCACAGAAGTTCAGTGAGATAGTTCAGCTTCAGTACAGGGACCACCTTAAGGGATTTACTCTTCCCAGCCTTTTACAAGTTCCAGTCTTTTCAAAATCCTGCCATTCCCAATACATTTAAGGCCAAAAAAAAGGCCCCATCCCTTCTACTCAAACCTATCTTTAAATTGTAGTTTTGTGCTAGTTAAAGCCCATCAGCCCCTCACTCTCCTCTGTTCCTTTTACTGTCAAGTAATGAAAAAGAGTGAAATGTGTGAAGTGTCTGGAGTTAAAGCTCCACCTGGGGTGTGATGCTCTGCTGAGTTTTGTGCTCCTTTCATAACACACTTAGAGTTAACTCTCAGCCCAGACTTGCTGACTGAATTCCTCCTTTTTTCGTGGCAGCTTCACCACCTAGTGAGTGATGACATCTGCTTGAAGGTTGTTGAGCTCTACTTGAACGAGAGGAAGCGAGGAGCTGCTGGAGGTAACTTATCCTCTAGGTGTGTCCGGGCAGCCAAGGAGACCAGCTACCAGTGGAAGGCTGAACGCTGCATGGCAGATGAGAACTGTTTCAAGGTATGAACTTGCTGCCAGGGAACTTGGGGAAGTGACTGTGGTGCTTTATCTGGGAGAAAGGGTTTGGAAGCTCCAAGGACACAATGGTGAGAGCAGGTACCAAGAGCATAGACAGTGCAGGGGTGTCTGGGCTCACTGGAAGGCCCTGCTGCTTCTCTCCTTGCTTGTATTTGTTGTCCAGATGACTTGCTGTGAATATCCAGCATGTTCTTGTGAACCCATATGGCCAATACCTTGTACCTTTGTTACAGGTGATGTTTCTTCAGCGGAAAGGGCAGGTGATCATGACCATTGAGCTGCTGGATACAGAAGAAACTCAGACAGAAGATCCTGTGGAGGTCCAGGTAATACCACAGTGACCATGGATTCTGCTGTACCATGGACAAAGCAGATGTCTAAGGATGCTTTCCCTCTTTTTTGTTCCAAACTGTGAGGCTTTGCCAGGAGAAGTTTACCTGGGAGGTGGGAAGACGTGGGGCTGTGGTCATTGACAGAAATGGGTGTGTTAGCAAAAGAGTTTCAACATCTCTCAGCCTCATAAAAATCAGCTTGGAAATGAACTAGTTCTTTGCAGTGATGTTTGTCTTGATGAGAATGAAACCTGACTTGAAACTGGTCTCTCTTTAGCACCTGGCCAACTACATGGAGCAGTACGTTGGGGTAGAAGGGGCTCCCAACAACCAGAATGATGGCTTCCTACTGAAACCAGTCTTTCTGCAAAGGTGAGAGCTCCTGCTCCTCAGTCACCCCTGGCAGCTGGTGCTGCTTCCTCTTGGTCTATGTGACTGTGATTTCAGGTGATGTGCCATCCAAGCAGCTCTAGGGAAAAGGGGCTACTGTGGTCCAGCACATAGGAAACCTACAGGAAACGTGACCACTGCATTGGGGTTTGGTCATGAAACTGTTTAGAAAGGAGTGGGAGTGTCTAAGCAGCCCCTTCTGGGAGGAATTGGGGGTCTCATTTGTTCCCATTTCACTAAATATTTATCAGAGGAAGATCCTGGAGAAAGTCTGAAAACTAGATGTGGAAATAGACATTTCCTACTTGAGCTGGCAGCTCTGGCAGCTTAGGAGAACAAATAACCCAGGGTGACACGTGCTCTGTGATCCTTGTTCTGCTCTAGAAACCTGAAGAAGTTCCGCAAGTGGCAGTGCAAGCAGGTGAGGGCTCTGCGCAGCGAAGTCAAGAGCTCCTGGAAGAGGCTGATTGGGGTGGAAAGTGCCTGCAACGTGGACTGCAGGTTCAAGCTCAACACCCACAAAATGATGTTCATCATGAACTCGGAGGATTACATGTACAGGCGGGGAGCTCTCTGCAGAGCCAAGCAGGTGCATCTCCTATTACTCTCTCCACAGCTCGGGCAGTAGCAGAGGGTGAGGATGTGAGCCAAAAGACAGGTCTTGATAAGAAGTCCTGTGGCTGAGTTCCTGCAAACTCCACCCAGAAGTTACTACTCTGTGTTGGATGAAACATGGAGGAGAGCTGGTAAATGCTCTGTACTTTAGTTTAGTTTAGCAGCTTTTTCTTTACCTTGGAAATGTTAAGGGGGAGTGGCAAACATTAAGTAGAGATCTTTAAATGCAGGTCTGTGGTTTCCTGTTTCCCTGTTGGTGTGGTATAAAGTGTGGACATCTTGGGGATGCAGAGGTGAGGGTCTTGGCTTCTCCCCCAGAAACCTCTCAGTGATCTTTACTCTTCTGCCTTCAGGTGCAGCCGATGGTGCTGCTAAAGCACCACCAGCAGTTTGAGGAGTGGCACAACAGGTGGCTAGAAGAGAACGTGACCATGGAGGCGGTTGACGTAGTTCAAGACTGGCTGATGGGAGATGAGGACGAGGAGATGGTGCCCTGCAAAACCACATGTGAGACAGTGAATGTCCACGGAGTCCCAGTGAACCGGTACAGGGTCCAGTACAGCCGCCGTCCAGCTTCACCCTGAGCAGAGACTCCTTCCTGGGACCCAGACAAGTGGGAGTGGTGCTGGTGAAACATTTATCTGAGAATAGTGGGAATGCGATGTATGTATTAATGATATTTATCCAAACAGCATTTTACTTTGGGTTATGATGTATTTTCTCTATGGCATAGACTTGTCTCCTTGCAGTGTAATCCTCCAGCCATCACAAAGAGACTTTTAGAAGCTTTCTGGGAAGAGGGCTCTCGGCATTGCCACACTTTTTTTTTTTAGTAGTTTCCAAGCTCTTGGCCACTGCTGACCATCTGGATGGCTGAGGGAGGGGCTCTGGGTCAACTACCCCTGGTGGCTTTGCTGGAGAGCTGGAGCTGGGCTGGCGTTTGAGCAGATGCTGGCAGCTGCTTCCACTTTGAAGGGTTTCATGTTCCCTCTCTTCCTGAATTTGTGCCGTCTTGGAGCCTGCAGAACTCTTCAGTGGAACCCCCGAGTGCCAGCGGGGCTGAGAGCACCTGGCCCGGGTTGGAGCCCTGCTAGAGCTGCTTCGTTACCTCCCTGTGCTAACGAGGCAATGATTTGTAACTGGTGCTCTGGTGAGGAAGATGCCAAAACTGAGACAAGGGTGAGCAGTGTACAAAGTGCTCTCTCACTCCTCCACGAAGTATTTTGGAGCATGAACCAAGGGGAAGAAACTCTGGGAGCTGCAGCACCAGGCGAGTTTGTGGCCCCTCAGCAACCTCCCTGCAGACTCACCTTGGACCCCGTGGTGTTGCTTTGTGAACTTAGGACCTGCTGCAGACTCTGCCTTCTCAGACCTGGAGCATGTGCTTGGGGAGGAATATCCATTGCGAGGTCTGGCCTGGTTTGGTTTGAGTTGATATTTTGCATGTTGATTGGAGACTGCGTCCTCAGGCGCTTCGCTTTCCTTGTGCATGCCCGGAGTCCCTGGTTCTGCTGGGTTGTACCACCTCAGAGCCAGCAGGAGATGGAGCTCTTGTCTGCTCTGCAGCTGAGGAGACTTGGATGCTGGGCCGGGGCTCTTGCCGTTTCTGCTGGGGCAGCACAGATGCTGTATTTGCAGTGACACCTGGAAATCTGTCACGGGCAGCACTGGATCCAGCCACCACCATCGCAGAGAAGCTTTTCCACTGAACCATCTCTACTTCTCTCCAAGCCTTTCTGCAGTGCAGCCCTGGCAACAGCCCTGCCTCAACCACGCAGAACACTATGTCAATTGTCTGACTGAAAGCTATTGAAAAAATCAAGAAAATTTAGTTGTGTCTGTCCTGCAGCCCCACTGTGACTTCACTCTTGTTTTTCAGGGGCCAAGGGCAAACACACTGTCCATGGAGTGTGTCACAAACATGTCTCGAGGCAGGTCCAGCCTCCTTTCAGCTCTGCTTACAACTTTTTCCTGGCTTTTTGGGGAATAACCCCCCCCTCACCCTGATATTTTTTGTGGCTTTGATCTTTAGGTTCTCATTTCTGCCAGACCTAAGTAGCAGCCTGTAGGATTTGTCCTGGGTTATTTCCACTGTACAACATTTGGTTTTGCAATTGTCTCACTTGACAGTAGAAAAATTGGCCTTGGGGGTATGTTTAATAGAAAACTGTACTGACTCTTTGTCTTTTTTTTTTGCAAAATAATCTGTAGGAGGGAAGGAGGGTGGCCAGTCTCTGGCATTCATGGCCACTTGCACAACCACTGCCAGCAGAGGACTTTTCATCAAGAACTCATGTTCTCGTTGTCTGGGTCTCTGATATTTTGGTCACTGAAATGATTTGAAGGTTCTTCCCCTGCTCTTGTTGCAGTAAGTGACAGAAGATGCTGACGATGGAGCCCAGCGAGGGCTGGGTGAGGAGCAGGGGGACGGGCCCCGTGCAAAGCACAGAAATCCCCCTTTTGCTTCCAGACAGCTCAAGAAAATCCACCTCAGCCCTGGTCACCTCCCTGCTGTCTTCCAGTGGAGATGACAACTGTGCCAAATTTTATGGTTTTATGATACAGAAAAAAAATGTTTACTAGTAAATAGGTTGCAACTTGTGGCTTAAAACGCGTTTGATTCCAAGTGTACCGAGGTGCAGGAGGGTCCTCTCCCACCTCCCCATTTTTAAGTGTACTTCAGGAGTTTTTAAGCATCCTTACTTTGTAAACCTTAATTTATAATCTGAGCGGATTAAGACTTTTTTGTCCTTGACAGTGCTCTTGTCTCCAGATGATGGTGGCAAAGGATGGGAAGGGAAGAAGTTGAGTGCAGGGTTGAGAAGGGCTTGCCAAGGGCGGGGGAGTTGAAGCTCACCCGCTGTGTCTCTGCTTAGCACCACCTTGAGAGAGAGTTTGTTCTTCCATTTTTTTGAAGGATCTTTGCTTTTGGGCTTGTAATTGCTTTGCCAGCTCTTTGAATGTAGTTTTTTTTATATTTATTTGCACATTCAAGTAAAATAAAATATTGATTTTAAAACTCGGCACCTCTCGCTGTTGGAAATTTCTTTGGAATGGAGTTAAACTTTCTGACGAGCCCCAGAATTGATTGTCTTGCATCTAAAACTGCATTTGAAATGGCAGAAAAAGGGGACAGTTGGATGAGCTTCCCTTCAAGCAGCTGTGAGGCAGGCAGCAAACCCTTAAGCTCCCCCAAGCTAGCACATGGGCCAACATAGAAGGGGACTGAGTTCCCTGGGAGGAGCTTGTTAGGAGCTGCAGGTTGCTTACAGCCCCAGCCAGCCTGGCCTTCCAAAGGTCCAGGGATGGGGCTTCCAGCACCTCTCTGGCCAACCTGGGCCAGTGTCTCCCCACCCTCATGGGCAACAACTTCTTCCTAACGTCTCATCTCAATCTCCCCACCTCTGCTTTTGACCCATTCCCCCCAGTCCTACCACTACCTGACAGCCTCAAAAGTCCCTCCCCAGCTTTCTTGTAGCCCCTTCAGATCCTGGAAGGCCACCAGAAGGTCCCCTGGGAGCCTTCTCTTCTCCAGCCTGAACAACCCCAACTCTCTCAGTGTATCCTCGTAGCAGAGGTGCTCCAGCCTCTGATCATCCTCATGGCCCTTCTCTGGCCACATTCCAGCACATCCAGATCTTGTAATAGGGGATCCAGAGCTGGCCTCAAAGCACATCTGCTACAGGTTAAGACAATACAACTGCAACCATGAAAATAACCCTCCACCCCCTTTTCCCTCACCCTCCCCAAATTCCTGGGTAATCACACATTTCACTGTGTTCACAACGACCCAAGGTGGGGATTCTGCAACTCCAGCTGCCGTGATGGGACCCAGCTCTGATAGGAGTTCCCTTTACATCATTCCCAACACTTCCGTTGCCATAACAAAAGGCACCTCTGGGTTCTGGGCAGTGTCCTCCTTGCTCTCACTGAAACAAACTGTTGTGCTCCTAATAACAAATCCTCTGAGGCACAAATTGCATGGAAACATTTGATTACAACAATGGTAGCAGCATCTCAGAGGACACAGCCCTCTTTACACAAGTCCTCTCATGGAGAGGACATTCCCTGTGCTCCAGAGAGGCATGGCCAAAGCTGACATCACCCAGGAGCAGCTGGAGGACTCCATGAGTGGGCAGCTCTGGCAGAAACAGCTTCAAAATACCTGTCAGGTTGGCAGGATGGAATAAGAATTAAATGCTCAATTAAATGAAGACTTGCTAAAGGGAGTACCTGAATTCTGTACTTTGTATTCCAAGACTTCTTTGCTATGAGGATGGTGAGACACTGGCACAGGTTGCCCAGGGAGGTTGTGGATGCTCCATCCCTGGAGGTGTTCAAGGTCTGGCTGGATGGGGCTGTGAGCAACCTGGTCTAGTGGGAGGTGTCCCTGCCCATGGCAGGGGGGCTGGAATGAGATGATCTTCAAGGTCCCTTCCAACCTTCACCATTCTATGATTCTGTGATAACTCTCTGGAGCTGCTGGAACAGAGCAGAAACAACAAGGCCCGTTATTTACCTGCCCAAGTTGGCTCTTCCCAGCCTTACAGATGTCTGGGAGAGGCCAGGTGGTGGCTGTACCCTCCCTCTGAGCTTCCCAATCCCCAGCCTGTTTTCCAGCATGACATCGTTCGGGTTCAGAGCCACGGAGCAGCAAAGAACCTTCTCCCAGGAGATGATCTATTGCACAATGAAATACTTGAAACCCAAATTGTTACCCCACAGGGCAGGGATCACACGACTTAAAGAGATGTTAACAAGCCGTGACAAACCTCTGGCACCAGCATTTCCAAGCAAGCTGTTCTGCATCTAAAGCAGTCACTAAAGATCACCCAGCATCTGACAAATGAAGGCTACAACAAGGAGTAACCTCTCGCTGCTCCACTCCAGAGACCTGGCCATAGGAAGCAGGGCTGTGATTTGCACACTATCTGAACCTGATTATGTCTAATTTTTTGCATACAGAGCATGGAAAGGATCCTGGCTGAGGCATGGAAAATATGTGGCCGCATGAGTCATCCTGTAATGGTTCATAAATCCTGGGAGAATCACAAAAGCAAAACATCTAACATTGCATCTTCCCTGTCCCTGCCAGTGCAACTCCACCTCTCGACACGCTCGGCACAAGGATGTGGGAATATGGTGAAAGCAAAGGAAATAGGATCATTTTCTCCTTGGGATAGAAGAATCTCATCAAACAGCAGCCAGGCTCAGATTTGCAACCTTCACAGAAGAGGCCATTCATAAGCCGAGGAGAAAGAAATGAGCTGCTCCTCAGGTTGCCAAACCAAATTTACAGTTCCTACTGCCCGGGCTCCAGCTTCTGTCTTCACTCCCTTGCAGAGCCAGGCAGGGGACTGGAGAGCAAAGCCCAAAAACCAGCAGCATCTCAGGCTGTGACCTCCTGCCCCACTGGCCACTTGATGGCCACTGGGAAGTGGTCGTGCTGGGGAGAGGATTTAGGACTTTCCCAGTAACGCTGGAAGAAATTCTTTACTGAGAGAGTGGTCAGGCACTGGACCAGGCTGCCCAGGGAGGTGCTGGAGTCACCATCCCTGGAGGGGTTTAAAAAATGAGTAGATGTAGCTCTTGAGGCTATGGCCTAGTGGTCAGGGAGATGTTGAGAGGTCCTTTCCAACCATTATGATTCTAAGGCAGAGCACAGAAGGGATTTACATTCTCAAGGAGTTAGAGAAGAAGGGACAAAGCAACAAAGAATCTTAAAGGTTCAGGTAACATCCACCAGTCCCTTTTACACCATTATCCCAGAATCCAAGCGTGGTGGGAGTTGGAAGGGACCTCTGGAGATCACCTTGTTCTGCTCCAACAGGTCACATCCAGGCAGGTTTGGAATCTCTCCAGAGAAGGAGACTACACAACCTCTCTGGGCAGCCTGGGCCAGGCTCCAACACCCTCACACCACACTGTCAGTTGTCTTCTCCATGCAGCCAGCAGGTAAGTGGCAGCAGCACTCCACTGCTCCCAGCTAACACAGTGCTCAGCCCTGGGGGGAGGTTGGGTTGGGTGGAGATCTCTGGAAAAACCCAACTCTCCTTGGGCAAGAGTGGCTGAAACTCACCATTATCTCCCCACCAGCAGAACTTCCTGCACGCCCTCCTCAGGCCCCTTTCCTGCTGGATGGAGCTGCTCTCCCTGGGGCAGGGGGTTTATCAGCAGGACCAAGCTTGGTGTCTCCTCCAGCCCTGGGACCTCACACTTCTCCTGCCTGTGTTATGTCTCTCCAGGCTGGTGCCAGCACTGATGCTTCCAAATGCAGATAGCTCCAACTCGCAGGACTTCTGGTCAACCTCTGCAATGAGATCAAGAAGGAAGGTGCAGGAGCTTTGTCCCCTGTTTAGCCAGGGAGCAGGAGCAGAAATAAGGAAACAGAACTCTGAAAGGCCCAACCTGACCCGGGGGGGTGCAAGGGAGGCACTAAAAACCTGCAACTGCCCCAAGATGAGGCTGCAAGAGCCCCGTGTAATCCCTGGGGAGGTTGGTCTGGATCTGCAGCTTTCCTGCCCTTCTTTGATGTTTCTTCCTAGTTTGCACTCTCCCAAAAACACATTTTGAATGAGGGTGTGGGAAAGACCTCACATCTCACGTAGAGCCACTTGGGTCTCCCTTGGGTGGAAGGATGCTTGACGCAGGAGGTCACAAGTTGAGTTTACACTCTAAACCAAATTCAAACCGCATCAAATCCCACCACGTTTGTTATTTCCAGGAATATTCTGGAGCAGGAAGGAGACCCAAGTGAGTCACCGGAGCCCCTGTCTAGCTCTGACGCTGAGGTACAGCCTGGGTCTGGAGACGTGTGCTCCTCCCCATCCTTCAGCCCACCCTGCAGCTGAGAGGCCCCCCCAGCCCTCACCCCCCACGGGCCAAGCCTGGTGCTTCCGTGAGTTAAGGACCAGCAGAGGAAATGCATCAGCAGGGGGACTGATCCTGCCCTTCCCACCGCCCGGAGCCCAGCAGAGCTGCTGGGTCCTGCAGCAGGATGGGCACCCTCGGGAGCAGGCTCCTGCTGTGCTGCACCTTCTGGGGACTCTGCCTGGCCTCTCCGGACTATGATGGTGAGTGGGGGTCTTGGGGTGAGAAATTGATGCTTCTGAGAGTACTGGATATTCAGCACCTTTGTAAGATGCCTGAAAAGTTATTTTTTTAAAGCTATCACATGGGAGGACACTCCAAGGGAGATTTGTGCATGCTGTAGCTGAAGGAGGAGGTGATAAAAGGGGATACAGGAGAAACTGGGGTAGAAGAAACTGGGAAGAGAAACTTTAGAGGAGTAACACAGAGAGCACTTGAAACCAAAATCTTTAGCTAAAATTTAGGCTTCTACAGCCATGACTTTACCCTGGAGCAGTCACAGGTCTCGGGATTCTTTCAGAAGCTGGGCAGAGGAATTCCTCCCTGGTTTCTCAGGCTCACTGATGGGGGCACAACAGAGCAACTGCTTGGGAGCTGGGGGAAACCACATGGCAGAGGAAGCGTGTAAATTTTCAGCAAGGTTGCTGAGGGTTGCTCCTGCTCACCTCATTCTGCTTAGCCAGCTGCTTCTGCCCCTCACACCCCAGAACACTCCCGCTTCTGGGGACCCCAACATCAAATGCAAACCCACAGCCTGGGGGTGTTACCTTTGCAGCCAGCTCAGCCAGTAACAGAGTGGGTTTTTCTGCCAGATTACTCCCAGAACATCACCACCGAGCAGGTGACACCATCAGAGATCACCCCTTGTCCTCGAGCCATCCCCGGGGAGAAGGCAACCATCAACAACGTCACCTACCTGCTGCTCCACAAGGCCACCCGTGCTCAGCTGGGCAGCCTGGTCACCGTGCGCCTCATCCCCTGCCTCTACACCCTGGTCTTCCTGGTGGGGCTGCCTTCCAATGGGCTGGCCCTCTGGGTCCTGGCCACCAGGGCCGAGAAGTTGACCTCCACCATCTTCCTGCTCAACTTGGCTGCCGCAGACCTGCTGCTCGTCCTGGTGCTGCCCTTCAAGATCTTCTACTATTTCCTGGGCAACAACTGGCTCTTTGGGGAGGGCCTGTGCAGGCTCACCACAGCTTTCTTCTACGGGAACATGTACTGCTCCGTGCTGCTGCTCACCTGCATCAGCGTCGACCGCTACCTGGCCGTGGTTCATCCCTTCTTCTCCCGCTCCTTCCGCACCCCTGCCTTTGCTGCCTGCACCTGCAGTGCTGTGTGGCTCTGTGCTGCTGTGCTCACCCTGCCCCTGACCCTGCAGCAGCAGTCGTACCCCCTGTACGGAGCAGGAGTCACCCTCTGCCACGATGTCCTCCCCAGGCACGAGGATGACGGGTATTACTTCTACTACTTCATCTGCCTGATCGTCTGTGCTTTCCTGGCTCCCCTGCTGGTGCTGCTCTTCAGCTACTGCTCGGTGCTGAGGGCCCTGCTGGGCAGTGGGAAGAGGTATTCCTACTCCATGAAGCTCACAGCTCTCGTGCTGTTCACACTCGTGGCCTTCTACACACCCAGCAACGTTCTCCTCCTTGTCCACTACTCCAGCTACACCTGCAAGGTGTATGGGCACCTGTACACCAGCTACATGGTGAGCTTGGCCATCAGCACCTTCAACAGCTGTGCTGATCCCTTTGTCTACTACTATGTCTCTGAAGATTTCAGGGAGAAGGTGAGGAGGAGGTTCTTCAGTCAGAGGAAACAGAACACCACATCCCTGAAAACCTCCAAGGAAACACTCCCTCCAAAAAGCTCCAAAGATTCACTGGTGTGAGGCTCCTGCTCTCTGCTCCCAAGAAACTCACAAGATAAATTGGGGATGAGGTGAAGACAAGGCTGGGATTGCACAAGTTACATCTAGAGCAGTGAGAAGGATTTCCCAGGAGGCAAATCCATTCTCTTGTCTGCATGGCTAAGAGTGAATAAACCTGGGACAAGGGATTCCTGGAGAGGTGTGGGGTCTAGAACAGGTATAGATCTGTCACTGGGATACAACTGGGATATCACCTGGGCACACATTGCCAGGGATGTTCTTACCACTACCTGGTAGTGCAGCTTGCATGCTGATCACTATCTGCCTTCTCTGTCTTTCTGCTACTGACTTGCTTGCTGTCCTGACATGCACACTCCCTTCACCTAGAACTGGAAAAGAACAGGCACTCACTAAACCACATCTCTAAACATTTCAAAAGCACCAGGAGGTACCCATATGAGAAGTACCCTCCTGAACTAAAACACTGTCAAGAGGATTTTCCTGGCAAATCCACTCTTGGCTTGGTTAATAAGCAACAGCACAGGAATATCAGTGTAAAAATCCCATCCCCTAACCCCTATTTTTGCAAATGACCCTTGGATCCATAATTTCTTTGAGGCAAAGATTGTATTACTGGATTTTTTTTTTAAATTATGTCTCTTGAAGGGAAATATTAAAGAAGGAATTGAGAAATCCTTGCTCTAGAACTCCAGGCTTCTTTTGTGTAGTGTCACACACACCAGAGCTGCCTCTCCAGAAGCAGGTGACCCAGCTTGTTGCTTATTGGAACCTGTTGTATTGACCCAATGCAGCCAGTTTATCTCTCAGACACAACCAGGACACAGCAAGGCAGAAAATGAGCAACCAACCTCCAGAGAGCTCCTGAATTCCTTAGTTTAGTGGTACAGCCAAGACTTCTCTCCTCACCATACCCTGTGACCAACCAAATGCAGAGTGTGAACAAGAAGAGACAGGCGAGATTGTCTTAAAATCAATTTTTAATAAAATATTTATCAGAATCTAAAACAAACCCTTTGCTGGACTCAGACTTGCTAAGAATGGTGTGAACAAACCAGAAGTGATCACAGAAGTGGTTGGGTGAGGAGGTGTGGGTGGGGGTGAAATGCAGGTGAAACACCAGAGGCCACCTCCAAGGGGTGCAGGAGGTGGATCCAGGGCTATTGTCACTCAGCACAAACAGCAACTACTAAAGAGACCCCAACCCGAGCTGGGGTTTTCTAAGGGGATGATCTACTCACAACAATGAAAACCAGGTTATTGTGCATTCAGTGTCAATAGAGGACATCAGCACAGAGCTGGTGGTTCAGGGATGAGCTCCAAGCAAGCTGAATGTTCTTCTGCAATTTGTTTTCTACTGAGGCTGATTAAGGAGGAGGGAAAGAGTCAAGACCAAAACAGTGGGACAAGAAAGAACAAGGGAACTATTGCTTTAAAATAAATACCATGGTAATGATTACTCTGCATAATGTACACTTACAAATATATAAATATTAATTTCATAGAAAGGCTTGCAAGCAAAAATCACTGATAACTGCAGCTATCCAGTAAAATAACTTGGTGTAAGTAGGAACCTGTGTCTTACAAACCCATGGGCACCTTTCTCCTTCTGCAATGAGGGACCAGCAGAAACAGGACAGAAGCATCTCTCAGACATGGGGAGGTCAAAGTCTCTAAGGCAGAAACAAAGCCCAGATCAGGTCTGCTGCCCATGCTGGTTCCCACCACTGAGGGGTCTCCTCCTGGGTGAAAAAACTCAATCCCTTCTCTCCTAACTCTGACAGCAGGAGTCTGATCAGACCCTCTGGTGCAGTGCTTCTCATGGACCCAGTCCTAAGGAGTTTCAGTGTTCCCAGTAGGATTTTGAGGAATGGAGGAGAAATTGTGCACCTTGAATTAGACCATGAGAGCTCCCAGAGCCTGAGGAGGGTGAAGAAAATCAGGTTTAACCCTTGGCTGACACTCCCTACCTTCATCTCCTTGTCCCCCGAGGTGATGCTGACTGACTGCCCAAGGATCTGAGAGGACCAAGCAATATAAAGTGAATTAAATACCTATCCAAAAGCATCCAAAGGATGAGACAAGGACACAAAACCCAGAAAGGGACAGGGGATGGGAGGCTGCAGAATCCAGAGCACAGGTCCCATCTCCTGTGGGCAGCCAGGCATTATCAGGGTGACTAAATGTCTCATTCTCCCAGGCTCCAAGCATGAAGCAGCTGAGGCTGGAAGCAGCAAACAGCAGGGTTTGTATTGTGCAGCTTTGAGATTTAGAAAAGAAAATTAAAAAACAACCCCACAACTCTTGTTGCAGCTCACACTAGGCCTGTTATTTACCCAGGGGATAAATATTGACTCAGTCCTGTGTGTGTACACAATAGCCAGTGGCTGCCAGGCCAGTTGCTTACAGGAGATGGAATTTAAAGGCATTTATTTACCTTCCAGACAGGAATGCAGCTGCCAGTGCTTCTGCTGTGCTGTGTGGACACAGTGAGGACTTGGTCTGTTCCTGCACACTGGAGAGACGTGGCACAAACCTCTGCTGAAGGAGCAGTGGGTACATGTGGGCAGCAGCCACGGCCAGATCCTGTGAGGAGAGCTCAGAGCAGCCATGGAGGAAGGTTTGGAAACCTGCCAGCAAAGCAGTTCTGAAATTTCTGGGAACTCCAAGACCCAGACCTTCATCATGTCAACTACATTCTGCAAATATCTGGCCCCAGACTAAAGGACTGGCAACTACACATGCCCAGCTTCTGGGGCACCTCCTGGTCTGTCCCCATGTGGACATTTTTCTGGAATAAAATTGCCTTGATTCTGGACTGGAATGTCTATATACTGAGCTATATTCTTGTCATGGTTCCTGTGTAAACAAGCTCTGAAAATGAATGGAGCTGGGCTTTTTCCTGTTTCCATTCACCAATAAACACCCTCAAAAGGAGTTTCCACCCCACTCTGGGTCCTGGTAACAATAGAAGTGGGAAGATAAAATATTAACACTATTTTGCAAGAGGCAATTGCATGTAACTCCTCCAAAGAGAACAATGCTGCTCCAGGCAGGAAGGGAAACCAAAACATCTTGGCTCCTGCACTTTTAGAAACACAAAGCTTTTGTTTTGAGTTTTACCACGTTGCTTGGGGCAGGTCAGGCTAAGGGAGTCCAGCCTCTGGGACACCAGTGACACCAGGGCCTGTGGTTACCATACCCAGAACAAGCAGTACCTGGGGATCCCTGTGGGGGCAGAATCTGAGGGACTGGGGAAGCCAGGCAAGCATTTAAAAGACTGTGCCTTGGGTCAGCTTTATTTCCATGCCAGGGTTACAGGGAGGAAAGGGGCTGAGGAGGCTGCAAGCAGCCCTGATCAGCACGTAGTGCAACATGAAGAGGGCTCACCCACCTGACCCTTGGCACTGCTGTGGCTGCCAAAGCCCCTGCCTGAAGCTGGCAGCCCCGTGGTGGGCAGTCAAACCTTCCAGCCCTGCCAGGGGAGTTCAGTTTTCTCTCCTAAAACTTAACCTCCCAACAACTTCCCTGGACACGGAGCCACTAGGGAAGCTTCTCTCTGGTGGGCCCTTGTTGTGGGTGCAGTAGACTTAGGGGCTGGGGAAGATGATTAGCCTCTTGCTATGTCAGAATTAGCAAAACACACTGATTTTTATTATTGCAATTGGAGAGAAAACTTCTCAGCCATCTTTCCTCAAACAGCAGTTCAGCTAAGCACAAGGCCTGGACTTAGCTCCTAAATGTAGCTAGGAAATGGCATTTGCAGTATCCTGATAGCAGAGAAAACACTTGGAAATGGTCTCTAGGTTTGAATCCCAGCCCCTATTTTTCTCCCCTAGAGGGCACAGCATATTGAGTCTCCCATCCTTGGGAGTGCTCCAAAGAGGATGCACAAAAGGCAGGAAAATGGACAGAAAAATAAGGCTGAGTGTCCCCCTCAGAGCTCCAGCCCCCCCGGGGCAGCAAAGCCTACAGTTCTGAGTGCATCAGGAAGTAGTCATCATTCAGTTTCTGTTCTGCAGCAGGTCGTCTGTAGGAACAAACTCATACAGGAGTTGATTCTGAGCCTCTTCTCTTTAAATTAGATATTTCTGTTGAAAAGAGAAGAACATAAAGGAAGAAAAGTCACTTTCCCATTATTTATCCTTGGGAAACATCCCTGGGGCTGGGCAGAGCAAAGCTCAAAAGGTCACTTTTTATTCTGCAAGGGATGGAGACATTTAGATCTTGAAGACTTTTTGATATGCTGCCCTCCAAGATCTTGTTCCTGGTGATTCCTGAGGTTAGAGACTCAGTTGTGAGAATGTTCTTTTTGAGGAACCAAATAATTTGACCTTACAGAGGAGTAAGTTAGTACATTATATGTTGCCTTTCAAGGCAGATTTATGACCCCCTGCTCTCCAGCTCACCATTCTACTGTGGTCACTGCTTCCTGAATCTTGTCCACGTCTTTTAATGTGCTGCTTGTTGTCAGTTCTGCCACCACCTCAAAAACTTCTGCCTCCGAGGCGTAGGGGTCTGGGTCGTACTCGTAGGAGTAGTAGGAGAGGTCTGTCTGGAGGGGAGGCCCTTCCTCTGCTGGAAAGGAAACCAGAGGCTCAGGGTGACCAAAAAAACTGCATTTCAAACCATGTACTGCAGCACAGAGAAGGGCAGAGACAATGAGGGAAGGGATTTTCACCAGGAGGCAAAGCTGGGGCCAATGTGAGTAAAGGAGGCTGCACATGTCAATGGAGCTGCACGTGCATGGCTGGATTGACAGGCAAGGAGAGAAGCTGCTCTAAATCAGAATTTTCAGTTCCCCAGTCTGAGACCTGGGCACTGGAAAAGAAAAAAAAAGATAGATAAAAAAGAGAAAGAAAAAAGGGCTGTGACTTGAAAAAAATCTCAACGTCTCATTTGAAAGTATCTAATTAACTGAGGTGCTTCGGTTTGGAACCATCTCACCCTTACATAGTAAGGTAAGAGTAAGAGGCATCTTTGGGACCAGCACATGTCCCAGAGGAGTTACTCTGCACCCTGAAAATACAGCCCAGCCCTCTCCTTTGACTGACCCCAGCCCAGTGCCTCAGCTCAGGAGGGATCAACCCATATGAAGAGATGTGTAACCTGTGTGCCCTTTTAAGCACTGTTTTATAGAACTAAGTGACAAAGCTTGAGATGGAGCAGTTTGCTTGGTGCCTATCACAGAAAAGATCAGCAGAAGCAGCTAGAGTTCTGTTGAGCCCAAAGAGAATGAAGATCTTCTCACAAACACCTGTTTATCCACTTTTCATTGACTCCAGCCTGCACTAGCACACTGGCAGGTCACTCCCACAGGGCACATCCCACCCAGCACAGCCTCTCTCAGTGCTGGGTGATTGGTCACTGTCCAGAGGGTGAGACTGTGACATTAAACTTCTAGGAATCCCAACAGGTCCCTGTTTCCTAAAGCAGCTCATCTTTCTGCTCTAATCCAACCCAAAGCAATCCCTCACACAGTTGTTGCAGGGAGGAAGAGTCCCCCTCTCCCCCACCCTGCAAAGTTGGCTTTCTTTAAGGAGAACACTCATCCAGGCCTTTGAAAATGTTTGTTTTCTAGAAATAAAATATCTGAAAGGCTCTTCCCTGTTGCCTCCCACATCCTCCCAGCAACAGGCTCAGCCCTGGGCAAGGGAACTCTTGCCTGAGAGCAGAGTCAGTCTCTGTGTTCACTTCTCCTTGGCCTTCTCCAGGGGAGAACCTGCCAGATCATGAGCTCCTTCTATGAATGGATGATTGCTGTGCACCAGGGACAGAATTAACATCACAGACCTCACTCTTCCCAGGAATGCAGCACTGGAGTCAAAGCAAAGAGGCAAGGCCGACGTTTCCTGCTGCACACAAACCACTCCCCCAGCTCCAAATGTTTGTGCCCAAGCCAATGTTTGCTGAGCAGCCATGGGGTGAAAGGAAAAGTGGCCCCTTGCCAGTTCAATCAATCCTAAAGGAGCAGCAGCCCTGTGAAGAATGGGCCTGCCAGGGAGCTCTGGAGATGACTCCACTCGGAAGCAGAGTTCACTCTGGTGTTCCTGTGAGGAGCTAGGGATGGGCAAAGGCATTGAATTAAAATAAAATACCCCAAAAGGGAGCAGGTTGGAGAAGGTGGGGGGGCTGCCAGCTCTGAGGACAACACCACAGCACCACTGACACCACTGAGTGCTGCTCCAACACACATTGAGGTTGTTTTTCCACCCAATACATGTGGAATCACAACTTTACCAATCAGATCAATGTCTTATCTTAAAAGATCTGTGGCTCTACATCTATCTCTTTCAGCAGAGAAGATTTAGGCAATTTCAGAAGAGAGTTAATGATCTATGGAAGCAATCAAAGCACCACTTCACCAGAGAGGTGATATCAGAGCTACTGAGGATCCCCAAGGCTCTGAAATCCACCCATATTTTCGTAGCCTAGTGTGACAATGACTCTAGGGAAGCCACAGACACTCAAGATAACACTGACACTCAAGCTGGCAACCAAAATCCCACTCCAGGAGCTTTCATGCCAAGCAAACACGACTGGCCCAGGCTGTGAGAGCACACGAGCTCTCACAGAGGCAGAGGTGGGTCCATGCTCCTCATCAAAACCCTGTTCCACCTCCCTGAGTCTGTCATTCAGCTGTGAGAAGGAGCAGCTGAGGAAGGGGATTCAGGAGGTGTTTCAGTCCTGTCACCCTGCACACTCCCCTCTCTATCAAGGGCACATTTCTAAAGATGCAAAGAGGATCTGTACAGTTTGAAGGTCAAACCTCAGCCATTCTGCCTCTCTGCAGACTTCCAAAAGGCATCCTGAGATACTCTGACAACAGCTAGCTGCTGCACCCTGATTTCTCAGGGCCATCTACATCCAGCTGCTTACCTTGGACAGCATAACCCCAAAGCTGCTGTTTATTCCAGCACACTCACTGGGGTGTGTGGAACTACCCAACACATCACAAATTCCCCACTGTGTGCTGGAAGGAAGCTGAGTCTCACTCTTTCCATTGCTGGGGTAACACAGACAAGAGCTAACAATGAAAGCATCAATCAAACCAAGCTGAGCCTGCACAAGTCATACAGTAAATGGAGAAGGATTTCAGACAATATAAACACCACGAGGATCTCCCAAGAAAATGGTATTTCCTGAAGATTAAACACACTGAAGCAGCTTCACCAACCTACCCTAAGCTTGATTTGGCTCCTGGAGTTTTGTATCCTTGTAGGAAATCAGAGATTTAGACATGGCTCATCAGAACTTTGCACCTGAGCTGACTTAAACCAATCACATGCTTCAGTGCTACCAAACCAGTGAGTCCACATGAGACCCGGGTAGGAGGAGGGATTCATTCATCTGTTACACTTTGATTCATGTACCGTGTGGTTGACCTGAGAGGAGCCCAGAGGATTAATGCAAATCACATGCTGGGTGCTTTTCCTGATGCAGGGTTTAGTCAGTTTGATTTCTGATGCTCACTCTGCCATGGCTGCTCAGACAGCTGGGGCAGGGGAGGATCTGCCTTCCAGGAGACCCAACTCCAGCACTCCCAGAGCCCAGAACAAAGCCAGCTCCAAGTGCTGATAAACATCCTCATGGCAGACAGGTTTGTTAACCTAACAGCTGGATAATGCCCCTCCCAAATAAATAAAAACTTCCACTTTTGTTCCTATTGATCACCTACAGAGCCAACACTGCTCTATCTCTTTACAACAGACACCAGAGGGGTGTTGTTCTTAGCTACCTTAATGCAGATTATTTCAGCAACACTATTCTGAACATTTTTGGACTGTAGGCTCCAGTCAAGTTCCATGTTTTTTCCCCCAGGTAACCATACTTGTACTACCCAATTTTTATGTGAAAATCACATAATTGCAGTCCCATTTTGTAGCCCAGCAGTAAAACACTTTGGATGGCCTCACATACCAGCAGTGCCCTGCAGAGCACTTTGGGAATGCTGCTCTGAAGGGCTCAGGTTGCAAACAGAGTTTCCATGCTGAGCACACAGTATTTGCACAGAATAAAAAAGCAACAAGCATTCAATGCAGTGATTCCAGCAGACAGAAATCTGATATCAATAGTCACACTAAGTCCAGAATAAAAAAAAAAAAAGGGAGGGAAAACAGGAGAAACATTAAACTCTGTAAGATGGAGTGACCTATAGAAATAGCAAAAGAATATTCACCACATTTTTCCCCCTTAATAAGAAAACTGTCCATCAAGTTCTGTAGGGCAGAGGACAGAGAACATGAGGTGTCCCTCACCTTGGACACAAGAAGGCCAGGAGAAGGCTCAGAGTCTTCTCTTGAAGAATTAACTTGTTTTACCAATTTGTTAGGAGAGTTAGAGACCAGGGGAAAATTAATGAGTGGAAAGCAGCCAGGAAAAATCGAGTTCAGTTTATTTACTAGAAACAGCATGAAACAAACTCTTCTATTGACCTTCCACTGCTTCTTGGTGAGATTTATTGTGAGCCATGAGCGACTTCGACATGAGTCTTGGAAAAAAAGTGTATGAATGTAAGCACCAAATAAAATGAGCAGCCAAATTCCTGCCTATTCCATCTACTGACCTTCACATTTTTGCTCACTAAGGCCCTTTATTCCCAACAGCAGCTCTGAGGGAATCAGGACTGCCAGCTTGATTTTTGCACAGAACTGCCAGAGACAAAGTTAATCCACCTGGATTTGAGTTCTTGCAATGGTTTGGGCTCTTGTCCTGTCCTCTTCAGTTGTTTAAGCACATTACATCAGCCTGCTTTTAAATGTGATCCTGACAGCTCCATATGGATGGGAAGATCACAGAGTGTGTGTTGTTCAAACACACCAAGGCTGAGAAAATAGGAGGGTCACTTGTGCACTCCTAAGAACCTAAACCTTGCCTGTGCTCTGAACAGAGCAGGTAGCACCCAAGTTTTCCTGAGAGGAAAAGGACCAGAAGAGCTGCTCTGTTGTTGAGTAGTTCTCATCCTAACATTCCTTGGCCTCTATCTTTTTTTCATTACTGAATGTTCTGTCTTTTAGAAAAGATAAAGAAATTCAGTATCTTTACTTAAACATGCTGAAGAGCCATAGATACTTCTATAGAGTGACAGGATAAGCTTGAACCTTGTTAAAGAAAAAGCCCTTGGATAATAAACACAACTTAAATCCAGGGAAATCCCTGTGAATTGGCTGGATTCACCTTCAGTTCATCTTCAAAAAATCACCTACTAACTTGGCACAGTGGACACACCATCACCACTCTCCTTATCCCACCTTCTCTCCATGCAGTTGTGCCTTTAATTTTATAACCTTTCTGTCTCCTAGAATCATTGACTATGAAATGCAAAGGTTTGACATTACCTGCTGGAGTTTGTTGGGCACTGGGCTGCTCAGCTGTGTGGGAGGGTGTCTCCCTTTCTTCTGGCAAATTCTTGGCTGTAAATAAAAATAAAAGAATCTGTTAATGAATTTCTGGAATCTGCACTTCCAGAGGTGGCACACTCGGTTCACTGCACACCTTGAAAGCCCAAGCAGAATCTCCAAAGAATGTTACATTGCACAGGTGTCATTTTTATCAGGGATTACTCACTTCAGATAAAACAATATCACTGATTTTTCTCTCAAGTTCCTTCTGATTGGCAAAACATGTATTCACAAGAAGGGAAAACCAGCTCTTCTGAGCTAAGCAGGAAGGCACAACTTAATCCCCTGCTCTAACTTAATCCCCTGTAGTATGAGGAGAAAAATAATACACAGGAGGTTTTGAATTCTCCTCTTTTCCCCACCACACGTATGAAATTATCATCTGCTTAGACAAGGATTTGTGGTGTTCTGCAGCTAGATCTTAAGAGAAAAGGTAACCAAATGAAACCTACAGGCAGAACACTGGGACATGGGCATCTGTTCTATCCTGGTGTTGTTCCTGCACGATGCTACTTCCATCTGGCAGTGGTTTGGGTAGATCTGTCCATCTGATCCACACACGGGCTCCCCATCGTAGCCACAGTCCCGTGAACACATGCACTGCTCAAAGTACTCATCCTCCAAGCAGCCAAAAATGTTATTGCATGGTCCAGAGTGAACAAAGCCTGGGAAGGAAACAAAGAACAGCCAAAGCAATATTTTTACATAGCATTGGGAAGGGGAAGATGGAGTCACACGTTGCTCCTGTTCCTCTGAGGTAATTTTTCATGTTGAATTCCCCCAGACTTCTCATAGAAATTTACAAAGTCGGGAGGATAAAAAGCCCTAGGAATAAATAAAGCTCTTTCTGAAAGAACCACGTTGCAGCACATTCCAGATAGAGGGTAAAGCAACTCTTGTGTGACACAGAGACAAAAAGGAATGTGTACTTTCTGGGCAAAGCTATTCTCGGATGCATGGAATTGTTCAGTCTGCCCACAGTTCGCTGGGGAACTCTACTGCAAGATACTTTAAAATACAATTTGTTTTTTCTCTAAAGAGTTTTTACCTTTCTGCTTATTAACACATCTCACCTTGGGCAGGTTCTTGCAGAATCACACATTTTATCTAGCCTCTGAAGCAGGTAGGGGTCACTTGGGTGACTGAAGAGACTGCATCAGTCTCTTTGGCTGCCAGCAGCTTCATACTTCTACCCCTCAAACCTTTGTTAAACCTCCACTCACCCAGAGAGTTTTTCTACATATGATTTTGAGTTCTGAGCTCCTGGAAGGTATTTCTGTGGGCTCTGCTTGGCTCTGGTGGAACTTACCAACCCACTGGCTAGCTGAGCTCTCCACCTCGTTGCACGTGGGCCCATCGCAGAGCTCCCGAGCCAAGGGGCTGTTCTCACTCACGTTGTAGAAACGAGTGGCCTCAAAAGCTGCAGGTCAGCAAGAGGGAGAAATCACCACCAGCCTCATGCTCAGAGCTCTGCTGCTGGCAAAAGGCAAAGGCAAAGAGGCACAGACCTGGCTCGTAGTAATCATACACCTTGATAGGAACAGGAGCTGTTTTCCCCACTATGTGTTCTCTGAAAGCCTGGAACTTCACACAGGTCATGCACTGGCTGGGGATCTGGAAGGAATTGTGTAAAAGACCCTTTGTAACAAAAGCTGCACTTGAAGTGAAGAGAGAGACAAACACAGCACATGCTGCTAATGTAAGAAGGACACCTGGGGAGAATGAAGACACCTCCAAAACCAGGTACAGAGACAAAGATACTGAACAAGAGCCAAACAGGATGAATTAAAATACCTGATACTTTGCATGTACTCACCATACAACGTCAGAAAGTCAAACCTGAAACTCCAGCTGTATTCCCTGGCTCACCCAACACCTCTCCTGTCATCAGCCAATTTACTGCTGATGAGCAAGCCAGGAGAGGGCTCATCTTCCACTCTCAGCTATGTGCTGGGAGACCTGAATTAGACTGTGTTTTTACTCCATCCTTTCAGCAATACCAGTTGTAAGGTGAGATTATTTTGAGGCAAAAACGAAGTGGTATCTACCCAGAAATTCTACATGGGCTGAAGCCAATCACCTGCCTCTTATGTTTTAGTTTCCAGTCAAAACCATTACACAAACCTGCCTCAAAAGAGTCTCAAGCAACTGGTCAGTTAAAGCTCCATGGTCACCCTCATCTGTGAGGGACCATCAACACCAACAGTACCTGTGCCTGATCCACTGGGCAACATGATTATAAGAAACAGTCATTACCTCATCAAAATAAAAAAGGACTTTCCTTCCATCCACTTCATATCTCTTTAATCCAATTTGCTTGTTCATCAATAACTGGGGAAATAAAAATAAAAATCAGTGTGTTTAGTTTAATCTCATTTTATAGAAAACAGGTTGAAATTAGAGAAGAAAGATTTCAGAGTGCTTTGAAAACTGAGCAGGGATTTCTCCTGCTGGAAAAGGATGTTTCAGTAAGAGAGGGGAAATGCAAAGAGATTGGAGTTGCTGTCACACAAGTGAGGAAAAAGCCACCAGTGTTCTCTTTGGAGACCTCAGGAGGAGCTCTTGCAAGGCGCACAACACTGAGTGTTCCTCCTGGTCCCTGGTGCATCATCTCCCTCAGCCTGTGCCTGACACTTCATCCATAATCTAACTGAAGAGCTCCCAGATTGTTTCCAGTACCAAGGCTCAAGCAAGACCTCCAAGACCCCAAAACACTCAATGAAGTCTCTTATTGACCCTCCTTGAGGCCGCCAGGGAATGACGCTGCTGGATCTCACCAGGGTACTAAAGGTCCCTTCTCCCACCAGCTGAAAAACCCCAAACATTCTCCTGCCAGGAAAATTAATCCTTACATTTGAAAGGAGCAGCCATTTGAGAGAGCTCGAGGCATCCTCCCTTTTGGCAAAGGGGGTCAGGCCAGGCCTCTGCTGCTCTTCTCTCCCTTGGAGGCCCAGGGAGTTCCAGTTTCCCTTGCACCACTCAAGCCCCCGACTACATCAGCTTATGCTTGTTATTTATTGGGACAATCTGCACATCTAAGGAGGATCAGAACACAATCTAAGAGTACTCCTCACATTTGGGGTGGTACTGCCCCATATTTACCTCAGCCGTGGGTGAAAAATACTCTAGCTCATCTCCTGATGGTGACCACAGGTCTGTACATGCACCATGATCATGGACTTCAGAGGAAAATGGAAGGAAAATTATGGAATTCCTGCACCACCTCAGAAAATCCAGCAACTACCTCCCTGGTACTGAATTTTAATCCCAGTTTAGGGAGCAGAGTAAGGGCCAGAGAAGACACTTTAATTCTGTTCTCCAAACAGTCCCTTTACTTTAAATTCTCTGTCAAACAATCTCATTTATGACATGGGAATAATATTTCCTTACTTTTTTTTTTTTTATGTTCCTAAGTTATTTTGAGATCTTGGAATGAAAACTCAGTGGAAAGGAGAACAAAGCATCATCATTATTATTATTATTAAGTCCTACAAAGAACAACACGAAGCACAAAACATTTCTACTGAAATGTGGAACTGGATGATCTTTGAGGTCCCTTCCAACCAAACCATTCTCTGAGTTGCCCAAACCTGCTCCCAACAGCTTTAACTGTGAATTTCTCCAGCACAGAGCTTCCAGCTGTAAAACCCTGCACCCAGCTTCCTGCCATTACTGTAACAAGCCCAGGAACATGTGTTTAAGCCCCACACAATATGGAAAGGGCCCATTTAATTTGTCCTTATAATTTTAGGGGCCTGATGGTGGCTGTTATTACTCAGCAGTAGATGGCTGCAGACAGTCCTTTTATGAGGGCCTGGAGGGGCTGGCGCCACTGGGAAATGCTCAGTTCAGCTAAAGTTGCATTTTTCTGGTGCAGCTTGATATACACCAGCCCGGGGTGACCTCCTGACCCTGTCGACACCCTGCATTATTAGGAGGATTTGTGGCTGCCCAGCCAGGGGGGCTGCCCTGGCCGTGCAGCTGAGCATTCATTAACCAGAGCTGCCCTGGAGCTGCCTGGGTCCCCCCTGCACACAGGGCTCCCCGGGGAGGGCCACCAACCAGCCAGGGGATGGCACTTACAGCCCTGCCCCTTCTCTCCAGCACAGGGAAGTGGCCAAGGGGAGCCAGAGAATGTAATGGGAATGATGCCTCTGCTGGAGGTGGTGACCAAAATAAAGGATCAAAGTGGAATGGGGTCTTCAGTGGGAGAGTTTCATTCTTGGCAGCATGGTTTGGATACAGGTTTGATGGCCATGATTAAATCACAGGGGTTGTATCTGCATCAATAAATCACAGGGGTTGTATCTGCATATTCACTGTCTGCCTATATATAAGAATTTCCTTTTGGCAGCATGATTTGGTTACGCATTTGATAACCATGATTAAATCATAGGGGTTGTATCTGCATCTTCACTTCTATCTATCTATCTATATGCTTGAGCTTTGCCCCTACATTTCATGTTTACAGATGCAAAGGGTTTCTCCAATAAGAAGGGTGGAATTCAGCTCTTCAAGGTGAGCATTCCCCCTTGAAGATGTGGATACACATCTACTCCTTTGTTGAACCCCTCCAGGGATGGTGACTCCAGCACCTCCCTGGGCAGCCTGGGCCAGTGTCTGACCAATCCTGAAGTAAAGAACTTCTTCCTGATGTCCAATCTAAACCTCCCCTGGCACAAGGGAACCAGGATCAGCCTTTCCCTGCAGAGAGCACATCCCAATTCACAATTCTCTTCAGTGTTTCCCTACTTAGATCACGTACAACGTGCCCTGAGCACAGGTTAGTGTAAACCACCAGAGTGCTGGATGCTGCAGCCTTTTAGCAGTAACTAAGTAGGAAATGAGCCTGTTTGGTTTCCAGGTCTTTGGCTGGGACTCTGGACTGGGCCAGCCATGTAAACAAGGCTCATACTGGAGTGCAGCTGCCTTGGCAAAAAGCAAAAACCACTCAGGGACTGGAGTGATGGAGCCTGTGCAGCCTCTTGTGACACGTGAGCATGTGGGACCTTCTCAGCACTCTCAAAACACTGTGAAAATCCTGGAGAAAACAAAGCAATGTGCACTTTTCTTGCATTAGGTTGTTAAATGACAATGCCTGCTCTTCACTAAGGTTCTACTTGAAAATTCTTTCCCCAAATCTCCCAGTATAATAAAGACAAAATTATTAATGGAAGAGACGAAGCAAAATCCATTTTAGCTCTTTACCAGTTCTCAAGGATGCAAAGATTTTACACCTCTTGAGTTAAATGGTCCTTAAAAACTATTTGCAGCATAGAAGCCACCAGTGGACACACTCCACAAAGCCTAAAGCCAACTGGAGATGCTGGTTCATCTCCCCAAGAGGGCTGGGTGAGAGGCACATTCTGTCCACCTCCCTTTGGTCTGCAGTAAACATGATGTGCTCCCAGAAGAAAGAGAAAGGGGGGGAAAAAAAGGCAAAAATTCCAAGACACAGAGCCTCCAAAGAAATGGAATCCAGATGTTGGAGATAACACAGCCCACTAAGAAGCCATAAACAGCTCCTGTTAGAGCACATTTTCACTTCAGCATTTCCAAATGGGTCTCCTTTAATTACTGTGCACTGTGCTCAGTAATAAACCCTCATCTGGCCACGTTCAGTCCATTTGTTCATCTTGTTGAGAACATCTGTTTACTCACTTCAGATAAATATTTCTTGACAAATGGAATCTCCTGCCCCCTCAGCTTTAACTGCATCTTTTTGGACAGTGCTCTAACAACATTCAATGGCATTTGCTTCCCAGTGCTCCCCAAAGGGAATCCCTGCCCATGGAAGAGCCAGGATCATGAGTTGCTCTCTCACTCCATCATCTTACCTGCTCTAGGCTCTCAATGTCTGCACGAAACCCTGAGAACAGTGGCACTTCCAGGACAGCCATGTTAGAAGATCCAGAGTGCAGCCACCTTCCCAGCAGAACAAAGAGAGAAAGAAGGAAAACAAGCTCAGGATCCAAGATAACAAAGGGCACATGGACAACTCAGGATGGAGAGCAACCAAAACAAACTTCAGAGAAAAAATAATATTAAGAGGATCTACTCTTCTTTGAAAGCCACAGTCTACTTGGTTTTATAAAATCCTCTCCTCTGCTTTTATTCAACAAAAACTGAGCACATCTCATGGAGGGCAGAGATGCAGATGTCCAGGCAAATGGAGGCAGAACAGCAGAAGGAAGGGTGGAGTCTCCTGAGGGGCTGCTTGCCTCAGTTTTCAATTGAGAACATGCACTTGGTAAAAGGAAATAACCCCTTGGAGTAGAAGAACCTTCTGTTCTCTCCTAAGTGGAGGGCTGTAAATGGTGTGTGGGGTAAGGGGAATGTTTCTTCCCAACATCAGGCAGAGTCATTCAACCCTGGGGTTTCCTAAATGGCCACTTCCCTCCAGCATCTAATTGACACTGAGAAAAGTATCTTTGCTAATGAGTCAGTAAACTCACTCTCTAGTTACTAGGGTTAAAGAATTCACTGCCTATATATATAATATATACACCTATACAGAGAGGAGATACATATCTATCTATCTATATAAAATGTCCTGTATAATTTTAATGAAGACTCAAAAATACTCATTGAAATTCAAAGTTGTTACTGCTGAAGTGTGCATAAAAAACCCAAAACAACTAAGGAGGGGGTGGCTAGAAAGTTACATATATATATATATATATATATATCTCCCCTGTATAATTTTAATGAAGACCCAAAAAACCTACTGAAATTCAAAGTTGTTGCTGCTGAACTGTGCATAAAACCCCCAAAACAACTAAGGAAGGGGTGGCTAGAAAGTCTGGGCTGTTGCAAAAGATTCCAATTTCTTGCAGAGTGGCAAAAGAGTTGTAACCAAGCAGCTCTTGCTAACTCCAGAACAATGCTCCTTTTCTCTGCATCCCCACACCCTCAGCTCTGAGCTATCCCTCCTTGGCAGCTTACCTGCTTGCTCTTTAGTAGCACCACGAGGACAAGGAGCTTGGACCCAGGAGGGTTTAATAGCTCATGCCCAGCACTGAGCACACACAGTGTGTGGCTTCCAGGACCAAAGCTGCCAGATCCCAACTGGCTCCTGCTGGGCTCCTTGGGGGCCTCTTTATGGAGACCTCCAGGGTGGGTGGGTGTGAGTTTGCTGAAGTGCTGTCTGGAGCCAGCCTGGATGTAACACCCCACCCAAGCTCCTACGCCCACAGTAGCATGAGCTGGGCTGGGACAGATCCAGTTGGCTCCCTGCAGGACAGTTCAGGGCTGACAGTTTCCTAGAGCCATTAAACCTTGTTAATCCCCATCTAACTCCATGCACCCTACTCCCTAAAATCCTACAGTATTCCCTTCACCTGCATTCTCCCCACCCTCTGTATAGATCACACCTTTACTTCCCACACTGTTTTCTCCCTAACTCCTCGAAATTGCCCCAAGAACTTCACTGAGCATGACAACCCTTAAACCAACTACATCCTGAAGAACACCCCCAGCTCAAAATCTCTCAACTGCCACCCTCAGATACACTCCTCTATTGGCATTGCCTAAAGAAGATGATGAAGGAGTTAAAAGAGCATCCTCATTACAGGATAAAGGGGAGGAAAGGAAAGATTTCGTTTGCTTTTGTTTTCTTTCCAAGCAATCAATCTCCTTGGACTGGGCTTCCTCTCAAATTTCTGTCTTTGCTCCAGCAATTCCCAGGGCAGAAGTTTCAGAAACAACAACAGAAAGGTTGTGTTGATGCAGGGCAGCCTCCTTGGTTACAGGCATCTTCAAGGGACTGACAGGACTTTCTAAGCCCACCTCCCCAGGGCAAGCTGCAGGGCTGGGGCAGGGGGAGAGGAGGTTGAGGAGGTGCTCTTGTGTTCTCTACAGCCAGGAGGAAGAATTCAACCAGGCTGAAAAATGCCTGGCCCAGGATTTCAGAGGCTTGTGGCAATCAGAGGCAATGCATCTGCCAGCAGCATGGCCATGTGGGCAAGGGGCAAGTGTGCTGAGAGAGATAACAAGATTTTATCATTGCCTGCAGTCACTGTGACTGTTTTCAGGACTGTGGCCACTCTCTGGTGTTGCCTCTGCAGGAAGGAAGGAGACAGAACCTGATAGGGGAGCAGGAGTTTTCCATTTCCATGAATTACATCTGAGCTGCTCACTTCTGCTGGCTGAGTTCAGTGAGGCTGTAGCCCCACCACCTGCCATGCTCCTGGTCACAGATATGAAGGTTAGTTGGGAATTTCTGTTTCTTTGGCTAGACAGTAGGATGCTGTAAGCCCTCCTTATTTACCTGGTTGTGGCTTTCCCTCTTTGGGGCTAACTCTCCCACACCTCCTGAAAAGTCAAAACATTTTGCAGAGAGATCAGCAACTCCTGATAACTGCAGCAGAATGTGTAAGGGAATTGAATACAGGTCAGAAACTGTTCTGGCTGCTGATTGTCTCTTAGTGTCTTGAGTTTCCCAATCTATAAAATGAGATGGAACTTTGCAAAGTGCTTTGAGAGCTAGGAATGAAACTTTACAGCTTTAGTATCATGCCATCTTTAAAATTCTTTTAAATTTCTTTATCTGGAACAAGGCAATGAGCTTTAGAGAACTTGTTAACAACTATCTGCACATATCGTGCCTTTACCATACATTCCAAATTCATACCATGGCAACAAGCACCTTCTGTCAGGTTTTTGGTATTCAAAACTGAAGAAGCAGCAACTCAAACACTAAAATCAAGTCAATAATACTTATAAAAGTCCTGGCATGATACTAGTTAACCAGATGGAATTAATTACCCAGCTCTTTTAGGCTTTTAAGGAAAGCCTGTTAATGAAGACCTAGAAAATAATGCAGATTTTCTTCTTTTCCTCCTGATACAGGCAAATGACATTTAATTTGTCTTCCTCAGGGTTTGGAGAGGCAATAAGGAAACTTAAACCTCTCTCAACCTACTAACCACACCCCTTCTGATCCCCCCCCAGGATGCCATTGGCCTTCTTGGCCACCAGGGCACATTGCTGGCTCATGGTGTCCAGCAGGACCCCCAGTTTGGCTCTGCCTACCTGGTGCAGGTCTCCAGGATCACTTTGTACTCCCGATGGTCCTGGTCTGAGGCTGGGTCATCATCATCCCCCAGAGCCCTCTCCCTGTGCAAGGCTTCCGAGCGGTTCTCGTCTGGAGACACAGACCTCAGGAGGTTTGGGGCTTGGAGGTGCTGCTCTGACTTGGGCTCTTTCAGGTTCACCAGGAGCTGGAAAGCTGGTTTGGCAATAGGATCAGGCACGTTGTAAGTGACATCGATCTGCAGCAGAAAAGGGGGAAAACCAAAAGAAATCAGGGCACTTCATCAGACCCCAACGTTTCACAGCATCTCCAAATGTTCCCTAAAGCCCAGCATGAACAGCAGATCTCTTCAGAGAGAGGTGATGGTGGGCACAGGGGAAATAGGGGCTTTACAAGACTATACCAGAGCAGATTCCCCCTTGTTCAATCACATTTACTTCTCTTAAAGCAACACCACATGATATAATTACTTTGAAAGTCAAAGTGTGACTCCTTCCTTAGAGCAAATGGGGATTAAAAAGGTAGGAAATAGACTGAGAGTTCAGGGATTTAAAAGGTAGGAAATAGACTGTGAGTTCAGGGACCATCTGCTCTCACTTTCTCCAGCCCCATCAACTTTACCTGCATCAGACAGCAGCCTTCACCTTTGGCACTCACAAACAGCCCCGTTGGAATACTGGGGATCTGGGGAGAATCCAGAGTTAGCACACAGCCAAGACATGGCACTCAGAATAGAAACAAATATCAATGTGAGCTTTATTCTGTACAAAATAACTTTATAGTTATAAAGGAGAAGTGAGGTGAGCATGGCTTATTCTTTTCAGCCACCTGTATTTAACAATGGCAGAAACAAGTAGCAGCACTAAATAAGCATCAGGCATTAGGCATGGTGAAAAATGCCTTTGAGTGCAGCCTCCTTACATCAGAACCCAGCCATAAAACCCCAGAAAGCCCCAAATCTCAGTGTTTAACTTGTGCTTTTAGCATTATTGAACTTATCTGAGCTGTCATTCAGAACCCAGCCCACATGGATTTAAAAATCTGGCTGCACAAACACAAAGCACCTACCACTGCAGTCTGCAGGACTTTTTTATTCATCTTGTTGAGCTCAAATGTCTCCTGGTAGTCCAGATTAGTAGAAGCCAAGGAGATGGTGAGGTTGACTCCTCCCACATAAGAAAGGATGGCATATTCAGCCAGGGCCTGCAGTGCCACACACGTGTCCTGGGGATCAGAAGAGGCAGAGATCAGAAGAATGAGGAGCACAGGAGTGAACTTACAAACAAGTAGGCCACCAGCTTCTAGTAGCACAATCCTCCTTATTAATTCAGATAGCAAAAGAAACCCCAGATTTTGTTCACTTTTGCTGTCAAAAGCAACTGTAAGGACACAGTTTAGGTTCCTTACAAATTACCAGTCTGAGAAGGAAGCAGTAGAGAGCATGAAAAGTTTTTCTTCTTACCAGGACACAGAGAGTTTAGAGTCTAGACTCTAGACAGAAACCCTGCATTGACCACTCCCAAATAAATTGATGGTGCAGGTATTGAAGCTGCCTTTTCAGAGGCACCCACCTGAGTAGATGAGAATCCTCCCAGGGCATTTCTTTGCTGTGAAAGCCATTTTACCACAGGGAGTGCAGAGGCCACGTCTCCCAGGAGTGTGTAGGTCAAAAGGGCATAAGATGTCATTTCCACTTCTGCAGAAACAACTGAAAGAGAGAGGGGGGGGAAAAGAAAGTGAAAATCCCATCTGGAAGTGAGAACCTGAGCAGGTCTAGAGATAGGTCTATGAATATTCAATACATGAAAACTAAAAAAAAAAAAAGTTAAGAGTCTAGAAGTAAATACATAGAGAAAAACAAAGTTAAAAGATGTCTGCACCCAAGATGCATCACCTTCCAAAGATCTCCCTGCTTCCTTTCCTTCACATGATAGAAAACCTTCTTTCTACTCTTCTGTGTCACTCAGTTTTTATAACACTGGGGTGGAAAATGGTGAGATAGCTGAGGTAAAAGGACAGTCCTGTCTTGACCACATCTAGCTCTGTCTCTCGTTTGTTCTTAACCAGCTCTTTCAGCTGCCTTTTATGAGCTCTCCTTCCATCTGGACCCTGCCCTGAGTGATCTTTTCAGAATACTTGGTGTTATAGGAAAGTTTCACTAGAACACACACAGTCAGGGGCCTGGGGTTGCAGCTCATCCCCTTAGCTCTGTCCTTGCAGTACAGGTACCTGATTGAGAGAGACCATCATTAAATCCCATGAAGGTATCTTCATCAGTGACAAGAGTTCCTGTCAAGCTCCAGTGTGTAAAGCCATCTAGAAGAAGAGGACAGAGCAGCATCTATGTTATTACAGCAGCCTCTGTACACGGGAAGAATCAAATTCTACTTTTACACTGACTCAGAGAACAGCTTCATGCCCCAAACTGCCCTGTCCCTCCTTTTATACAAACATCCCCTGGGCACGAGGCTCCCTTTGCAATGACAAAGGTGGCCCAGTGTGAGCAACTGGGGAATTCTTGACTTTTGGATGAAAACCCACCAGGAGTGGGAGTTTTTACCTTGTGTTATGGCCATGCTGTTCATCTTCCTCAGGGCCAGAGAGGCCGAGGGGCTGCGCAGCAGTGTCAGGGCATAGGCAGTCAGGGCAGTGGTGTAGGGGTCTTCTGCTGAGTACAAGTTGGACTCTAAGAAGTGCTTTGCTTTGTCAACAGCTCTTCTTTCTTCCTATATTGAGGGGAAAGAGCCCAGACATGTTACCAGCCTCTAGATCTCAGAAGTCAGCATTGTTTTATTTCTCACTGAAGTGCTGGGGCCTGAGTTGGGGTTGACCTGTGGATGAGTCACAACCCTATAACATGTTTTGTTCCCCAAGTGGTTTCAGGCCCCCCAGACAGAACTAGGCCCAGCTGTGTGAGGGACCAGCTGCCCCCAGGTGATCATGGTTGGGGTGGTGGGTGAGGCTAGAGAGAGATCAACCAGTTTGGGAGAAGCAACAAGGAGCTGATCAGTTTAAAGAGAGCTCCTGTTGGGGACATTTGCTGAGCTCTCTCTCAGTGCTGTGCTCCCCCTTGGCTGGTTTGAGATGGAGAAGAGCAAGCAGAGGAAGAATAAAAGCTGAAGTTATGCTGAGGGGATGTTGCTGAGTTTGGTGTTGGCCTGAGAAAGAAGAGAGCTGGCAGCACACTCAAAAAAAAAAGCAAACAAAACCTGGGAAGATGCAGTTTGCTCTCTGCACAGTGACACCAACACTCTCCCTGAAAGCCACACAGCACAAATTCAACAAAAGGGAACAAACAGCACAGCAAGAATGATCCAGGCTAAGACCAAGACACAGTTCTTTCCCCTTAAAGCTGAAGAAATGTCCTGGCCCTGCCAGGCAGCAGCTGAAGGGAGCAGCAGAGGGGTCTCTGCTCTGGCTGATTGTGTTCCTGACACTCTGGAGCGTCTAAGAGACGCCAGAGGATAATAAAGGCCAAGGTTCCCAGGGGTCCCTGCAGCCAACAAACATGTTTTATTAACTCCCTCAATGACCTCACCACGTAGGAACGTGGCTCTGATAATTTATAGAAACAATTTAATTGGACTTGATGTAATTTGGTTTCCTTTGATTTCCCTGTGGCACTACCCTTCCCCTTCCTCGTTTCCTAGCTAAGATCATTAGGAACACTTGCAAATCTCCTCTAGGAAAACCAGTAGATCCACAGAAATTGCACTTCAGCAAATAAAAATGCTTGGGCTGTCCTGACACACAGCATCACATCACTGCTCAGAGGGGGGACACTGCTGACAGGGAGGCAGAAAGTTGCTCTATGAGCATTGGAGGATTTTCTAAATTATTTTTTCCAATTTTTAATAAGGTTGAAGGTCCTTCCACTCCAACAAGAACTGGGAGTTAAGGAGTATCTGCTTGCAGTGGCAGCATGCTCTCACTCTTCAGGCTCTACAGGGATGCCCTCAGAAGTGCTGAGATTATCACTGAGTTTCTGAGTAGCTGCTGCTGTTTCAGAGTCCCCACAAGCTCACTGGGGTTTGGCAGGATGAGCAATCCTTTTGTCTGAGTACAGATCACCAAGACATGCTGCAACATCCACCACACCTGTTTTACTCTTCCAGTTCTACCTGCACAGACCTACTCACCCACCTCCACTTCCTCTGGAGAACCTGCTCTGGTCAGGGAGGTTGGACTGGATGATCTCCAGAGGTCCCTTCCAACCCCTCAGGTTCTGTGAGTCTGTGACTGTAGCCACGACCTGCTCAGCACATCTGCAGGAGGTGTTTGCCCAGGCATGTTGTGGGAGTATTTAACTCTGGTGTTACCTTAGCACCTCCATTCAGGCAAAGACACAGCAGAGGAGAGGAGCTGCTTCTACTCTGAGTTTTAAGAAGGAATCTCTAAACCACCAGTTGTACTGGAAGTGATTTTTTTTCTTTTCTACTTGAAAAATGATGCAGTGTAACTACATGTTCCTTTTTTTCTGTAGTGCTCCTGTTCTGTCTCATTACAAAGAGGAGAAACATTTTCCTCCAGAGTCCTGGATCCAGCACATTGCAGGAGAGCAGCTCTCCAAAGATACTGTAAGCTAAGAGCAGTAGCAGTTTGGCCTCTGCAGCAAAGGCAGACCACAAAAATGTTCTGGATCCCTGCAGCCTGTGCAGCCCTACTTAAGCTGCTGCTAGAACTAAACTACCTAAGGGGGTTTTATAAGTATATATAGTATATATAAGCTACCAGTATCTGCCCAGGCTGCCATCACACCTGGAAATTACCAGGCAAAAAACATTTTTTGAGGCTTTTTTCTGGGAGAGGTTGAGAGATGGGGTTGCAGGGAAGAGTTTTGCTCTGGTAGAATAATGCTTGAGCTGATGGCTGAAGGATGGGAGATCACCTTGGATCATTTCAGAGCAGCTTCCTTAACTTTAGAATAATCTCAAGGCTTTCCAGCACCTCTGGTACCTGGATTCTATCATTCTAGTGAGCACAGAATCTTTGGAAGTGAACAGAAGTTAAAAGAAAAAATAGAACTTTTAGAAGATGTAGAACATGAGTATTTTAAGGAAGTTTCTGTTACCTCAGAAGTTACCCCTGTTTCCAGAAGAGATGCAACCACATAAGCTGTCAGGGAGATCTTACCATGGATTCCACCCTGGAGGGCAACAAACACAAACCTCTGTATGAAAACTGGATAAAAAGACTCCTGAAGCAAGACAAGGAATATGTTATAACTACAAGAGAAGCTGCAGCATCACAAAACTTCTCCTTTGCACATAAAGAACATGAAATCTGGGAACCCAACCCAACTTTGTAGCATTTTCCCCTCACAAGAACACTCTAAATGCACATAACTTCACACTCTGAGACATGACTCAAGGGTTTTGCAAGACTTGACCTCTTGCTTCCCACTCTCATGGGACAGATACACTCCAAGAGACTTTATTTTAGTGAAGTTCTCCTGGTTCTTCCTCCACCATTCTAGCTTTAAGTGCAATATTCATATAGGGATATGGAAACTGCATCACATCATGCTTTTATAATAACTAAAAATGCACCTATTGCATGCTTTGGAGTCTGGGTAGTTTTTACCTGAATGTCCTTATTTAGTATCCTGCCCATAGCAGGAAAAGAACCATCTTCTTTCTGATGCTGGATGATCCAGTCTTTGGCAGCTGTTAGTTCTTTGGGGTCAATGAAAATAAACCCACGAGACTGTGCAAAGGACTTGAGGACAAAAGCTGTGAGCCTGTAAATAGGAATTTATCATCTTTACTGAGAAAACAAATTCAGAATCATGGATCAGCAAGAGGAAAACAACATTCTTAGAAAGCACAAATTCTAAAAATCCTGTTGGGGAATCACTAAATGTTGCTAAAGAAATTAATGGTACATAAAAGCACCTGGACATTGTCCAAATATCTGGATAAGAGCAGGAATAAGGAACAACAAATTAAATTGAAAAGTATACCTGGAAGATATATTTGTTTTAGTTATAAAAGGGAACTGAATTTCAGAGAGTGTTATAAGTGCTCATCTGCTCCCCAACTTATTCCAGCTTTTAAATGAAGAATGAATGCCCTTATAAATATAGGATTATTTGTAAAGAAAAGAGAGGAGTAAATTCTCCAATTTTGTTACTGTAAAAGAAATCCAGAGCCACTGCTAAAGCCTGAGGTTGTGTTAGACTTTATACTAAGACTTAAGAAAGGCACAGAAGTGTTTTTGGAATTCTAAACCTCTGACATGCAACAAGTGTGAACTCTGGCCAGCTCTGGGAGATTGAATCACTCACTTTACAAGCCCCAGAGGGATGGGAGGGTAGAGAGCATGCTGCCTGGCAGGGGATTTTTCAAGTGTTAAGTAATTCTGTGTCACCATATTTGACATCTAGGGACTGGGAGATGCCAGAGCTGAGAGAAAAGTTTACTATCTTTAAACAGTGAGGCAGCAGCAGCATCACACCAGTGGTACTTCCCCTCAGCTGAGTTCATGAAGAAAATCAGTTTAAAGCAAAACACAGAGCAGATGGGAGAGGCCAAATGACAGCACAAGCAAATGAATGAAGACAAGAATCTCCTACCTCTGAGGCACCACAGTCAAGTAACCCACTAAAGCAGTGCAATGTACCATGGTAAAGGCCACGGGCTCCTAAGGGGGCTGTCAGGGAGAGGAGCTGATTTCCCAGCTTCATCATCTCTGGCTCTCATGTTGTTTGACCTTGAAGGGTCCTGCACTTCAATTCTCGGGGCATAAATCCAGATTGTCCCATTTCATCCATGAGGGGAGAAAAAGCACTTGGGAAAAAAACTTCCTTGGAGGAGATAAGGTTGTTTGTGGTGGTTTAAGGTTGTTTCTGGTGGTTTCTTTTTCCCCCTACTCTGGTAGAAGCCTCTGTCCCTTCTAGAAACTTTCTCTGTACGTGCTCCAGGTGAAGGTCCATTCCCTAGTGGAATTAGGTGTTTAAATGCCCTGTACATTGCTACTCCAATTCCAGCAGACCTAATATGATCCTTAACTATATTTTCTGTGCCTAAAGCCCGAGTATATTAGTAGATGTGACTATCTTGAGACTTGAAACAACTGCAATACACCTCCTAGTGTGCTATGAACACTCAGCAGCATTGAAACAACAAGTCTATAGTCACTGAGTATTATTTCCATTCTCCACCATGACAGAAGCTGGAAAATGACTCTTCTTTCCTTGCCAGTTGTGTACTTTTCCTATTTAGCAAACACTGGGTTTTCTAGCTGTTTTAAATAGCAACTCACCACATGCTCCCTGAGGAATCCCTCTCGCCAAAAGCACTGTAGGAACCATCCTGTCTCTTGTAGGTCAGCTGGCGCTGGTAGCCTGCAAGGCACAAAGAATTGGAGTCCAAAATCCTCACACAGAGACAAACAAGTATGTAAAGTGAGGGAAGAGTCAGACCATCTGGCTCTACAGTAAGGGATTGTGCTGCCTGAGGCAACCTCTTTCTCTGAGAGAGGTAGAGCTGGTGCTGGAGCTTCTTCAGAAATCCTTCAGGTCTGCACCTGTGAGACTACAACTCCTACATTTTGGCCAGGAGAAGTGTTAAAAATTTGATACCCCTCTGAAAAGATGGGGTATTATTAAAAGAAAGATTTTTACTTGAGCATGCAGCCATTCCCCTTCCATTTTCCTGAAAGCTCCACGCAGAGGAAAGATTTTTTCCTTTAATGACACAGCTGGATTCAGGCTTTTCTCCACAGTTCCTTGGGACAACTTAATGTAACATGACAATAACAGTTGTAATCTCAATGTATACAAACACTTCCTAGCTATTAGAGCTGTCTTGTGAGGCTTGTTTTAGACCAATGGTTATGAACAAGTTGAATGCTGAAGATAAGAACTCTCTATGGGAATGTCTTTGGAGATGGAAAATAAAGATAGTTAAAATGCTCTTCCTATTAGGTAAAGAATTTTCTTCTCCTACCTGTTCATCTTACAACCACAAAATGCCCCAACAAAGCCCTCTGAGCCTCTGCATTGAGGAGTAAAGAAAACACACTTTGATAAAGTTCTGAAATGCTCACTGGGATCAAAATCTTCAGTATTTCTGATATGGAGAAATGCCTAACCTGCAAGAAGATTGTGTCAAAGAAAAAAGTTACTGACTAGATTAGCTCAAGCCACTTCTAAAGATACAGAAATCCATGGGAATTGTTGGGTATCAGCACTTTCTGTGATGGAGGGATAAGGGATGAACAAGTTTTCTGGCTTGGCAACTCTTCCAAAGTGAGCAAACTCTCCCATCTAAACCTTATACTTGGCAGGGCTCCAATAAACCCAGAAAAGTTTAAAATACTTGAGGATTTCTTCTGTCTGGGTTAATTAGCAGGCAGAGTTTGGAGCCAAAAACCTGGAAGGTTTGCAGATTCATAAGAAGAAACAAAAGCAAATTGATACTGCAAAGTAAACACTGATCCAAAGCATACAAAAAATTCCCTTTGTCTTCCTGCTATCAGCCAGCACAAAAAACTACAAGTGCAGAGACTGCAGCCATGCAAAGGAAGCAGCCCTGGGCTTTTGCTGCTGCACACAAGAAATATATTACATATTACATTTTATATTTCTATTTTCAGAGGAGAACCACCTAATCCTGTCACCTCTGATTTCATGACATGACTATTGTCTGACTCATACACAAGACAGCTTTGTCCTTTAGAGATCATTAAAAACAAGAATGACCCAGAATTCTTACTTGTCCTGAGAATTGTATTTAGTTAGAAAACTATTTTGCACGTGGCTCTTCCCAAACAAATGCTGAGAAAAACAGTGCATAAAAAAGGCAGATTGCTGTGAGCTGGTTGGGGACATAGGTCAGGACAGAAGGGACAGATAAAAGCCTTCATTATATGGCTCTAGGTTAACTGCACTGGGTACTACCTTTTGATTTTGGGTCAGAAAATACTGTTAAAAAGAGAGAAAGTTCAGGGAAGAGCCATGTAGTGATGGAGAGACAATTTATGAATAAGGCAAAACCCCTGGATATCCAGATTTTCACTAAATTTAATTTTCCTTGGCTTTCTGAAATGTTTAAACAGAGATAAGCTGTCAAAAGAGATAAACCAATATAAATCAATAAGCATCTAAACTAGGGTTATGGAAAAGAAATGCAGGAAAACATCTTGCTGTCAAAATCTGTGAGATTATCCTACAAGAAATGATGAATCTTCATCCCTTGGGATACTCCTGGTTAGAAAGGACAATGGGATACCAGTAAAACCCTCTTCTCACTTAAAGTCTTTTCTCTTTCTAACAATTCTAAGTGTAATGGGTTACCTTGAACGAGGTAATCAGTAGCTTCACCCTCCACCTCATGGCTGAGCTGTTTGGTTTTCTGCAGGTACTTGAGGACAAACACATTAGGGGCAAAGTGGATCATGTTCTGCTCCCCACATCCAAAGGGTAACCGCAGAAGGTTGTCCAAGTTGTTCAGTGTAGGACCCATCACGTCTCCTGTTGGAGAAAGAGGGGGGATGTTCAGTACCAAGGAGCTGTGCTTTCCTTCCTTTCACTGTCTTGTATTAAACCCCACCTGACTACACTGATTTCCATTAGCTACACACAGCTTAAATGAACTGTATCATAAACTGGAAGTCCTTCAAACATTCTTAGCCCTTCGTGCTCCTGCTGGACTAAAGAAATGGCACATTTCAGAGTTTTCTTACCCACGACTCCCCAGTTTAGATGACTAATTTAGAATACAGTGAAGGCAGCTTGTGGTTATGATAACAATGAAATTAATACTACAAATTCTAGCAGACAATGCCTCTGCAGAGCCCTCAGATGGTATCAGCTTTCATAGAATCATTCAGGTTGGAAAAGACCTCCAGGATCAGCAAGTCCAACCTTCATCCATCATCTCCCTGCCCCCCAGACCATGTCCCAAAGCTCCACATCTACTCCTTTGTTGAACCCCGCCAGGGATGGTGACTCCAGCACCTCCCTGGGCAGCCTGGGCCAGTCCCTGACCACTCTGCCAGTGAAGAACTTCTTCCTAATGTCCAATCTAAACCTCCCCTGGTGCAACTTGAGGCCATCACCTCTTGTCCTGTCATTAGTTACTTGGAAGAGCCCAACCCCAGCCTCACCACAACCTCCTCTTAGGTAGTTGTAGAGAGCAATGAGGTCTTTAAGTCACTGTTAACTCAAACAGGGTTCAAACAAGTGACAAAAGAAGTCCCAACAATTATTTGTCCTGGAATTAAGCAGCATATACCTTTGTAACTGCCTGTGACTATCTTATCTGGGGTGCATTACTCAAATACTGGTCAGAAGCAAGTAACAGCTGGAGCATCTCTTTATATTTGATAAGTGGTACCTAGTGATACCTCCTCATAATTGATACCTATTATTGAAGCCGTAGCTCTTTCTGATCCTGGAATTATGTTGTGGGGAACTCCAAGAGTAAATGCTTCATTGTGATTTTCATCAGTCTCTTCTTTTCTCCAAATTTTAAACTCTCCCATTGAGCCCCAGCCTGTGGAAAAGCCAATGTACTTCACCTCAAGCTGTTTGGGGACTGTCCACTCCACAATAACAGACTCATTTAACACCCGAGTACCATGGCCAACCTGCAAGGCACAAAAAACATGCAGTTCCAAGAACCCACACATAGGAAGTTGGTCTGCCACGTGTCCTTGGACCTAGCAACTTGTGTGCATCAGAGAACACTGAAGATGGATCAGAGCTTCCTCTTTCCCACCCACAAAACAATCCAAGGACACATTTGGCACTGAAAACATCAAGGACTGAGGTCCCTGAGATGTAGCAGAGAAGTTCTGCTTCAAACAGCCTGATCAAGATATAGAAAAAGCAACAGGAATGAAGCTTTCAGCTTCTACCACCCAAAGAAAATCTGCCATAGGTGTGCTCAAACTATTTAAGAAAACAAGAGACTTCCAGACCACTACACAGGTAATCACTACCTGGATAACCCCATTTTTCCAGCTGATCCAGAAGCTGCGGAACTCATCCCAGGAGAGGATCCCAGCTGTGTCCTTGCTGGCCACTGCCTCGCCCATTTTGCTGGTGGAAATCCAGGTTTTTGTGTTCTGATGTCCACCAATCACAATCTCAGCCATCTCTGCCATGTCGTGTGGGCTAGAGGACAGGGCCACGTGGGCATCGTTGTGTGCTTTGACAGCAATGTCAAAGTGGCTCATCTGGGCAGGTTTCTGCATGTACTGGTACTCGTACTTGTTGGGTGTGGAAATGTGTATTTTCTCTAGTCAGAAGAAGAATGGAATCTTGTAAGAATCAGAGCTTAGCCCACATACTTCTAAAATAACCCAGAGCCTACTGCTAACATTTAAACACACCTTTCCTACATGTTCTTTTTTCCCAGCTTCTCTTAAACTAGAACATATATGGATGTTTCCTCCCATTGTCTATTTAGCCCCCTTTCCACTATAGAAGATCCTTCAATTCAAACTGCTCAGCTGGGTTTCTTAAGGAGTCTGTAAGGGATTTTTCAGTTCTGATCTAGTGGTCAAAAGCATCTCTGTTTAGTTACTGGAGCCAACTCTGAGCTCTCCAAATCTCAGGCAGAAAGGACATACTGATTCCAGGGCTGAATTTTAAAACACCAACTGAAAATATAGTTACTGTCCACAGTGCTGAATACTGAAACTGTTCCATCAGGTCAAGGAATTTAATTGCCATTTCCAGAAATCACTTGGGCAGTTCAAGGAAATTCATAATTAGCCAGCCAGGTAAGAAAGGCTCTATTCAGGAGTTCCTCCTGCACACCATAACTCATCAATCATAGAGAAATGAAAACAAAGATATTTTTTAATATTTTTTTTCATGAAATGAAGCCACATGTTTCTATTTATAACTAAATCAAATAAACTTAGTATCTTATTTGAATCATGAACTTACCATTGGGGCAGAAGAACACACTATAGGTGTATTCTCTGGACAGTCCCTCTGGCTATAGAAAGACAGAAATCCAGACATCAAAAGGCAGGGCTTGGATTAGCAGTAACAGCTATTTAGTTTGACTTTAAAAATACACAAATAATATTCTGCTGCTGTACAGGGATTTTTATCCTTTATAGAAAAGTTCTTACAGTGTATTCTGTTAGAGATAGCCTAACCCCTACCAGAGAGCTTTGTATCACAGCATATTTTAGATTAACAAACTTATCTCATCCAATTTCTATCCCTTTTTCTTCAATATTGAAGATTCACCAACATGAATCAGAATCAAATGGGCTCTTTCCACACACGTACCACTAAAATTGATTCTTTCCAACCATGTAAATCCACTTGAAAATTCTTCTAAACCTTTTCACACTTTATTCACTACCTAAAAACTTTTGTGATTTGCCCAATCATTTTTTTTTCCCTAAATTATTACAAATAAATATTTATTTTCCTACCTCAATGATAACACTGCTACGGACATAATCCACTCCCACTGGGGTCCTTCTGTCCATGTAATTGTCCTCTGAGTGCTTCCCACTCTTCAAGGTTTGCATCCCCTCCTGGCAGCAATTAGTTCCTCCATAAGCAAAAGCTTTTGCTGAGAAACAGAAGGGAAATGAAACAGAGAATTTGAGAGAGGAAGATCCTCAGGAGCTGAAATGAAAAATACTAAACTCATTAAATACAGTTGATGATGATACATCAGGTGTCTTGTAATTACAGCTCTCTTATGTTACCTTTAGTCTGTATTTGAATGATCACACCTAAAACTGGACAATATTTGGACAGCCACAGAGAAACTCTCCTAGTTTCCAGTGTTGCTTAATTCCTACTTGGATTATTATTTTTTACTGTGATAATTCTTACTGCCATTACTAATTTCTACTGCCATTACTAATTTCTACTGCCATTACTAATTTCTACTGCCATTATTTGCTAGAAGGACATAGAGAATTTGTTATTCTCTTATCTAAAAATTCCCACTGCTCTCTTCAGAGAGAAGTAACAGCTCCACACCTTAGGTGAGCACACAAGACAACAGGAGAACTACTAAGGAATCTCCTGAAGTTTGTCCATACAGACCCTCCAGGGCTACAGAATCTGTTTCTCAGAAAGAAATGAGGTTGGAAAGCTAAGTTGGGAGAAAGCAGAATGGGGTACTAGGAAAATAAGAATTTTCTGCTGAAAGGGGAATAAAAAGAAGCACTTGCACCAGTCCCTAAGGCAGCAAGCTGTTTTTATGTCTGTACTACCAGTGATGTTGCTCAGTCCAAGCTCATTGAAGGACAGAACGATAGAGGTGGGTTTAGCTTCCCCAGGGGCAACGCACTTCTTCCTTGTCAGGTGCTGCTTCCCAGGGTGCCCCACAAACTTGATGCCTTTGGGAACAGAAATCCTCACGTGGACCTGTGAAAATTCATTGCAAATTTCAGCTGTGAAACCAACCCACACAAGAAATCTGAAAACCACAGAGATCATAGAAGGGTTTGGGTTGGAAGGGACCTCAAAGATCATCCAGTTCCAACCCCCCTGCCATGGCAAATGCTTAATAAAGTCCTAGTATGCACAGATTATTCAGTCTTCAAACCTTCTAGCAATATATTTGACTGACAGCATTACTTGTTCTACAAGTGGTTCGGAATGATACCACTGGAGCTAAACAGCCAAGGAGTTTGAGAAGAAAACATCTAGGGAGACAGGTTTTCTTGAAAAAAAAAAAAATTTCACAATAAACTACTTGCTGGTTATGAAGGAAATTCTTCTCTGTGGTTCAGCATAAGCTGCCTAATTGTCTTCTCTACACTTCTCAATATTTGTATTTCTGAAGTGTTGCAAGACACTTGAGACTTTACAGTCATTTCAAGCTCAAAGGAAATAAAGCAGTGACATTTATTCCTACTGAAAAGCAAGATTTTAATCTTTTTCAAAGCATTTCTGCTGAGCTTATCACTATGTTACCTACCCATACCTTATCTACCACATCTCACAGACCACATAGGAAATTCTGATGATAAAACAGACTTTTTAGCAGCAGGACTAGAGAGGTGTTACCTCTACACAGGCAGGCAGGTAATTGTAGACAGTCAGGGGGATCTTGGTCTGCTCCCCCCGGATGACGTGGTAGGGGAGGGTGAAGTCAATGAAGAAAGGTTTAAATGTCTTCAGCTCTGTGGGGCTGGCAATGCCCAAACCCTTCTCTTCAGACAGAGCCACAGCTTCAGTTATCCAGGTAGTGATGGAGTCTGGCACCTCCACGTGCAGCTGGGCTTCTCCTGAGGAGTGACTGCCAAAGAGAACAGGGAATCACTTGGGTTGATCAGATTAATTAAATGCTTTAATGAAGCTAAAGCACACAGAGATAAACATTTTGGGGAACTCCCTCCAGATCCAAACTCCCAACATCACATCAGTGCTTTGAACAGCAGCTTCTAAAAGGCTCAAAGTTTGCTACCAGGTTTTTGTGACCCACAGTCTAACATACAAATTCCTACTGGATTAAAAGCTTTCTAGGCATTTGCAATCTCATTATAGAGTCACTTTTCATAGAGGCAAATGCCTGCACTAAGTCAATAAAAAAAAAAAAAAAAGAAAAAATCCTAAGACAGATCCTGGATAAAAACTGCTCAGCAATACTTTATTTAACAGCTAGTGAAATAAAAGTGATTTTTGGTTGTTGGAAGCCATTGTCCTTGTATACATTGCCACACTGCACACTCTGCTTGAGTAAGGGCAAAAGAGAAATTTTCCAGACACTAAGCTCAGCAACTGCTTGTCCAAGGGAGCATATTTTGATTCAAAAACATCTTGCTTGGTTGGTTTTTGGAATGCTCGACTCAGAAAATTTCCAAACCCATCATTTTCTTCCAATGAGGATTGAAACTAATTGTTAAAAATCATATTTATATTCAAAGTATTGAGCTTTGCTATGCATACCACAATGGGATATCATAAACCTGGTATCCCCTTCCATGCTTTATAATAATAGAAATTCAATTTTCTTCTGCAGACTTTGCTATTTCCCTCCTGCAAAGCAGCTTTGGCCCTGCCTGGAACAGAAAACATTTCCTCTAAAGCAAGAACAAAAGCTATTTCATGGCTCAGCTGGCAGGATGATTGGTGCAGTTATGAGTACACCCTAAGGTTGTTTTCTCTCAAGTCCTTATTTATTCCCCAGAGCTTGATACACATGCTGCTAGCTCTGTAATCTTTTGAGAGCAAGGGGGACCTTGGTGTGGAGAAGGAGAGAGCAGCTCTTTGGAGTGAGCTCTGTGAGTCTACAGCACAACACATTGTCCTTCAAGGCTGCCCAGTTCACAGCCAGGAGGAACCAAAGAATTGTGCTTTCAGGTTATTCCCATTTTGGGCACCAAGGAAGTGTCTTTAATCATCTAAATCAACTGCAATTTTCAATGAGCCTGAGCTAGTGTAGCTGTCAGTAACTAGGCAGCACATTACATCCTGCTCTGTGTATTTATAGAGTAGGAAAGGGACTAAAACAAGTGGTTTGATAACATCCTAGAGATGTCCATGTCTCTGAGCAGGCACACCAGGTCCAGACAGTCCCCAAGATGTGGTTCCCCAGCTCAACCTCCAGAGCAGGGAGCCTGGGAAATGCACTTGCCCTGACAGCACCAACTTATTTTAACTCCTTTTAATCACACCACTTCCTTGATATTACAGTCTTCATCCCAACTGGAGTTAAGTAGCTGGTACCTGCAATAAACTTCAGCCCTGAGGAGTGAGCAGAAGGGTGTCCCAGCTCCAGAGCTGGCACAGCTCCAGTCTGCTTAACTGGACAATTTGTTGCAGCTGATGTTCTTTCCACTGGGATTTCAGCCCATAAGCAGCATTAACATTATTTTCACACATGAGGGCACTTACTCTTCTGGGCGGGGGGCCAAAGTACACACACATTTCCAGCCATTAGACCCTCCAGCCAGGCTTTAGGAATTTTTAGAATTGGTTTGGGAAGTTGACATTGGGCTTTTGTTTCTTTTTTTTTTGTTTTTGAGGATTGTATATTATAATTATAAATGGGAGAAGAAGAAGAAAAAAATTAAGAATTCTTCCTGTTCAAGAGAGTGGAAATCCAGGAATACTCAACTCGGTTGTTTCTAATGAAATGAAGTGGAGAAAATGCAATCTGCAACTTTTTATTCCACACTCTCCCACTTATAATTAACTGCCCCAGCTTGCTGAGGCCCAAAGAGGCACTTCTGGAATTCTTTGTGTATTTCTACAAAGCATATTTCATGCTCAATTGAACAGATTTGAATACGCTTGCTGCAAGTTCCTGTCAAATTTAATTTATAATCATTTATGGAGAATGAAGTTTACTTGCAAACCTGGAGAAGCCTTTTAATAATGGCTTCAAATTATCTTAGATGTGCTGTTTCTGGGGGAGATTAGTTACCTGTTTATTCTTTTTTTTTTAATAAATTCCAATTGTACCCAGTGGACACCATGATTTATTAGGCAGTAATTTAAGGTCTGGGGGGAGATGCTCATGCATCAGAGGAAAGAGAAGGGCTCTGAGCCATGTAAAAAGCTAGAAGAGGGGTGGAAAGGAAGGAAAACATTGGCACTCACTGAGGTTGATGTTTCTGGGTTACTCTCAGGTCCAAACAAATGCAGACTCAACTCATTGCCCACTGTAAAGGAAAACTGGCACTTCTGAGGGGCTGCACTTGCCTCTTGCTGGAGAACTCCAGTGAGATTTCCCATTCCCCTTTGCTCTCTTAGGTGGTCACTGAATTCTGGTTCATATGAAGATTTTAGCACAGAGCTACAAGTGCATCAAAAGAAGTGTGGGCAGCAGATGAGGAGAGATGATTCTGCCCCTCTGCTCTGCCCTGGGGAGACCTCACCTGGAGAACTGTGTCCAGTTCTGGAGCAAGGTCTGGAATGGGCTGCCCAGAGAGGGGGTGGAGGCCCCATCCCTGGAGTCCTTCAAGGTGAGGCTTGATGGGGCTCTGAGCAGCCGGCCCTAGGTAGAGATGTCCCTGCTTGTGTAGGGAGGTTGAGACCAGATGCCCTCTGGAGGTCCCTTCCAGCCTCAAACATTCTATGATTCTATGTCTTACAGTTCCTTTTAGCCTGACTCACATTTATTCCTTATGCAACAGGTAGCTCCTCACAGTAGCTATCACTGCAAACCTATATAGAAACCTATATCCTCACTTGTTCTTCCATAACTTGTCATTACACCCAGAAATGTGTTGAACTATTGCTCCTTTTCTCCCCTGCAGATGCTCCTCTGCTTGTGACACCACAGTGAACACACACTGGGTGTAACAGAGTCACAACCTTTCCATACACTTGGAGAGCAGATGAAATGTTATAAAGATTATTGATTAAAGCACTAATGAAGAAAAACAACAACAACTATCAGAGCATGCCAGTGGAGCTCCAGGAGGTTTTAAAGAGCTTGGTTTTGTGCAGTTAAAGAGGATATAATGAAGGGAATTCCTTGTCAATACCTGACATTGAGGCAGTGCCAAATCCATGTTTCAGGAAAGAAGGTTCTTTTTCTCTTCTCTGCTCTGCTAAAATAAGAAAGATGGCAATTAATTCTTTTAATAAGATGGTTTTAACAGTAACTGATAAATCAGTGTTATCCCCTGAATGCAGCTCAATGACCACCCAAAACTCTGGCTCCATTAGAATCATTAGAAAGTGAATGGATGTATCAAACAAATTAGAGTCTTTCCAAATGATCCCATTGTGCACACACACATCAAACAGCCCAGAGACATAACTGAGAATCTAAAAAAAGTAGCATAAATTATATTACCTATGCTAGTTTTTAAGATAATCTTAAAAAAATCTACAAAAAAGAAAAGGTTTTATGACCTGAATTATTTCACCAAACAAAATCAAAGGGTGCATCTGACTTCCCCTTAAGAGCAGTTACTACAATTACTCCTTTATTTTCTTTTCTTGGATTTGTCTTTGTCTCTAATATTTTCAGAATTTAGGCCATTTTTCTACACCTGTGATGCTTCAATATCTTCTCCTTAACTAACCTCCAAATCTTCCTCTGCTAAGAGAGGCCACCAGGTGGTTCAGAATGCAAGGGGAAGGCACAGCCTCAGCTGCTGCATTAATCATAAATACTTCAGGATTTGTTCTTCATGCAGTCCCTCCTTTTATTTATTTTGACCACCAGCTGAATGGTCAAAACAATGAGCAACTCTGCAAAACAAGGCCTAGCTTGCAAATACTGAGAAGGGCAACTAATCACAGACCCCTGAGGTGTGCAAAGAGCTTCAAAGGATTGTTTTGAAGAATGTTACTTTGCATTTTTCCAGAATTAATCTGAATTTAACCAAGTAGGGTCAGTTATTTTTGTTAGGCCTGTCAGGACAACAGAAGAGTTTTCCCACCATCACCTTGTCTAAACCAAGGAATTTCCTGGGGACATGGAAGTGGAAAACAGCTGAGAATAGAAAAATAGAAAAAAAATAGCTGAGAGTATCCCAGACCATAAGCATTGCAAAAGAAATGTTACCTTGGTGCTACTTTTGAATGCATTGTAGCCACCAGTGTGCCAGTATGTGGCTGAAAAGCTGGGACAGCCTCATCTGTGTACATGCCTCCATTCTGCCTGTGGTTCAAACTGACTAGATCAGTCATCACAACCAAGCCAGTTTCCTAGACAATCAAAAGGAAAACCACAAAACAAACCAGCAAGGAAAAAAAAAAAAAGAAAGAAAGAATTAAACACGTACCAATAAAAATTTTTCTGAATAGAAACCCCCAATCCTACTCCAACATTTATGAGGCAAAGGTGGCAGAACTGAGGCAGGGAAGAAGTTTAAAGGATTCCCAAAGGGAAAGGACCATAAGGAAAGACTCACGTTGCACCTTCCTTCCCTGTCCAAGTAACTGCAGAGGAGATCTGTGAGCTCACCCACAACTGGAGGAACCTTTCAGGCCCCTGATTCTCCAGAGTATGAGCAAGAATTCCTTCACCCAACAGCCTATCTGACCCTCTCATCCAAACTGGCCCAAACCAAAGCACATTTCTCCAGTATCTCTGCTGGAACAGTGCACCCTGTCCTCAAATTACTGTCCAACCTACCCCCCCAGAGAAACATCTCTGATCTGAAAAAGGAAGTGGCCTATGGGGCTGAAAATGATCCTGCAAACATGAAAGTGCAAAAGAGACTCCACAGAGAAGTGAGGCTGATCCTTCCTACTGTAAAGGCGAAGCGAGCGTCCTTGGTGATGTCCCAGTGCCAGGGGAAGACAGAAGATCTACGGCGTCTACGCGAGGACATGCCTGGCCACCAGAAGTGCCCTTCTTCCTTTGGAGCTCCAAAAGCATCAGACACATCATACTCTGCAAGCTCTTGGAAAACCTGCAGAGAAAGGGAAGAGGCAGCTGTCCTTGGGTATGAAGTACTTCCTAAAGTGAAGCACAGATGGCAGCATCAAGAGAAGGACATCAGTGCCTTGAGTTTCCTTTTACCTGAGTGGCTGTCAGCTGAAAACCTGTCTTGAGCAAGTAGACACTCTTATCCACCGTGGCAATGCAGACACAGCTGGATTTTGCAGCTCTCACCTTGATGTTCACAACATCACCAGGCCTGGTCTCATTTGCTGAGAGAGACACAGCAACCTGGGAATCCAACATTAGATGTCGTTATCTCGAGTCACGATCAGCAGAGAGCTCTACAAAGAGCACCAGGACACCACCCCCTTCCTCTCCAGCAGCTCTGTTGCCAGTACCTGGTTCTCAAAGGAAGACTTGACAGTGAACTGCAGGCTGTCTGTGACCCCCTCTCCATTCTCCCTCACGTAGTAGACCAGGAGACGGCCCAAAGGAGCCATGTTAGGAACCACTGAGAAGCGGAGGAACGTCACGCAGACCTCAACCTCTGCTGCAGGGCTGCTGGTAGGTGCTGAAAACATAAAAGGACAGTTTTATTTATCAAAATCACTCTCTCTCTGTCCCATCCAAATGCTGCGAGGCACAGAATGCTCCATCCAGGGCTGGCATCCTTCCCCTGCTCCTGTTGCATTTGTTCTTCTTCAACTCAGAATCTTTTCCCTTCCTTTTTTACTTTGTGAGAGCTGACAGGCAATTAGCACCCATAACATCATGAGCAGTATGGAGAAGGTGGAGAGAGAATGACTACCCTGGGGTTTTCCTGTCATAAAATCAAGGAAATGTACAATTAAGTTATCAAGCCATCTAAAATATATTTAAAAATGAAAGGAGTATCTATTGCTGCAGAATGCTGCTGAGAGAAGAAGTATAAATGAGTTTGAAAAAGGGTTATGCAGTTTATAGAGCATCATTTCACAAGCAGCAGTTAGATAGAATCATAGAACAGGTGGGTTAGAAGGGATCTTTAAGGATCATCTCATTCCAGCCCCCCTGCAGTGAGCAGGGACATCTTCAACAAGACCAGGTTGCTCAGAACCCCATCCAACCTGACCTCAAACACTTCCAGTGACAGAGCACCCACAGTGCATCCACAACCTGTCACTACAACAGCTCAGAACCAACTTCAGTGCAGGAAGGTTAAAACCACTGATTACCAGAAGCTGGGTGGGCACATCAAGGGAAGTTTCTTTTACTTTTTCCCTATCTGAAACCAGCTGCTATTGCAGACATGACATGAGGATGAACAGACTTTTCCCTTGGCAGCTGTTGCACACACCTTCCCAAGCATACTCTTCTTTATCCTCCTGTTCCCTGAATTCACCAGCTTTGCATCTTTGTTACAAAAGGAGGAATCCACACTTCATTTCCCTTCCCTGTGCTAACTGCATAATCTTCTCCTGCAGCCTGACCCATGTCCTCTTCCTAGTTTAAACTCAACCAGCTCAGTAAATTGTCCCTGTCCCATCATCCACTTCCCTACCACTCAGCTGCTCCCAAGCCAAGCATGTCAAGACAGACTATAGAGTTTTATTAACTAAAGAACACTCTCCAGGAGTTATTTTCTTGGAGAAAACTCTCTTTTTTTCTATATAACTACGTGTGCAATGGATATCACTATTTTTCTGGCACAAAATTATTCTAGGCCCTTCAAGAAGCATCAAATTCCAAAAAGAGGATACTCAAGGTCATGGAAACGTTGGTTTTCCCTGAAAATAGGGGTGAGTTTGCATTTCTGATGCCTGCTACCTGTTCCTGGGAAGCGTGTGATATCAGTGTTCTTCTCAAAGGCAAAGGTGCCTCTTTTGCTCCTCTGCTGGGTGATGTTACTGGGCTGCAGTCCTGAGAGGACAATGTTGCCTCGCGATGCCACTTCATAATGCAGAGTGAAGTTGCAAGGACATGTGGACTTCACTGCAATCCAAGCCTCCTCTCCTACCTGCACCCAGAGACAGAAAAGCAAAAGATCTGGTCTGTTACAAGGCATGCTTTTTATTTCTAAAGCACAGAAATCTGCCTGGCTTCCAGTCCACGAGAGACGTGGCCCCTCTCCTGAGAAATGTGTGCATTGAAAAGCTTGTTCCATCAGCACTGTTCTCAGGGACTTTCTGCACAATAAAAAGGGGCCTGTGTTCAGCTCTTCCCTCCCTGCAAACCCACCAGGAGAATGGGCTGGGGGGTTGTGTGCATTAATGAAACAATAAAGGAATCTCTGGAATCCTGGAAGTTAAGCCTTTTGGCACAGAGCAGCTGTCAGAATTGGTTGAATTTTAGACACCCCCTTCAGTAGCCCAGCCCAGAGATGACAGAGATGGGTTGGGGGTGGGAGGAGATGTGCATTTGATAATCTTTGCAGTTTAGCTGAGATTATACATGGTGATTACTTGCACATGGCAAATACTAATTCAAACATAACCAACGTGGCATAAAATTACTGGGAATAGATCTGAGGGAAAATGCTTTCAAATGACACAAGTCTTGACATTAATTTGCAAGTCTGGCACTCAAGGGGTTGTTGAACACCCAAATAAATGAGAAGAGAGCTGCTTTTTTCTGGATAAACCCATCTGATGCCTGCAATAGGCTGCAGAGCAGCAGAGGCACTGCCTGCACTCTCTGTGCACTGAAGCCCTATACCCAGAGCTACTCACTAAGTTCTGGAGAACACCAAAATCCCACCAGTATCACCAATCCCAGCAGAACAGACACCAGTGCTCAGCTACGGGATCATGTCTGGCTGAGTAAAAAGCCTTCTAGGGGGCAGCTGACTTTCCTAGGAACACAAACTCCTTGCTTCTGGGATCTGAGGAGCTGCTAACACTGGTGGTGAGGAGGATTTCTTCAGCAGCTTCCACTCTTGATCCTCCTGCCATCTAACTGCAATGTCCAACTGAGAGAGCTAAGGCTGAAGAGCAATGCTAAATCCCAGTGAAATCATCTGAAAACCCTCTTCCCTCAGTGTTACCTCTCCAGAATGTACCCATGGTCCAAACCAAACTGGCAAGGACTTGGATACAAGGAGCTGCTAATGGTTAAATACAGTGAGAATGCCACAGAGTCCAAGGAGCGCCTCGTGACATGAAATATTTGAAGTATTAAGAATTCCCCAGTGCAAATGATGAAACAATTCATTAAAAAATGAATGTAGCTAATTGGAACACCCAGTAAGAGCTGGCAGAGCAGGGATACAGTTCCCACATCAGCTGGTCATCCAACTCCTAGCTTTCCCACAGAAGAATTAGTTCTAATCAGGTTATAATAAGAACAATGTGTTCAGATTAGCAGTGTATAATCCCCTTTCCATACCTCAGGAAACTTGTAAAAGATTAATTAGCCATTAAACTTCCATGAAATGCAATGATAAAAAAAAATAAATTGCTCTTATTTTGATACAAAGAGCCTGAAGGCAACCTGAGGGATCTGCTGATAATAGAAATCTAAGTGTGTATATTGCCAAAACCCACTTTTTTTTTCCCCCAAAGCAATATGCAAACCCTCAGAGCATCTTCTTGGGTAGAGAACAAACCCTAAACACCACTCAGGAAAACAATATGCAGCAGGAATCTTGGTTAAATCAGATCTTTCCTTTGAGATCTCACAATGAAATCCCTCATATAAAAGCTGTTAAGAAAGACTCAAGATAACTGTGCTCATAGTTCAATAACTGGAAGACTAAAGAGATCTGGCTGAGATTTCAACTCAAAGTTCTAGTGAGACTATGTAGCCCTAAGTTGGATCTTTAGTATTTAAGCTACTCCCACTAACATCACTTCCAATCTTTCAACATTTGTTGACTTGAACTAAAGCACATTTTCCCCAAACAACTCATATGTGGATGGTACTGGAATATATACTCAAATCTTAAAAAATTAAATGTTGTTACTGCCTGTATCCACCCCCTCTCCCCACAACACAAAGGAGAATAAGATGCTGCATCAAAGGTACTTTGCTCAGAACTATGTTCAGCCCACACTGAATAATTATTTGGTGGCTCAAGTGCAGCTACACCAACCTCTGCAGTGGAAAAACAGCCCAGGACTCCAGAAAGGGAAACAGCTAAAATATTTAATCAGAACAAAGCCAAGCAATGCCATTGGTGCCATGATGCTATGAAGCCAACATACCTGGAAAGGTTTATCTGGTGCCTGGAGCTGGATGTGACACTTGCTGGGTGAGTACCAGCTGCTGATGGACAAGTAGTTTGGCAGATATTGGTCCCCAGATGGTTTCCCATCAATCGCTGTCACTTTGGTCTTAAAAAAAGTTACACCTGAATGTTACACACGTGTAGAAAGCTGGATTTTACTCTCTTCTTATGCTGTAGCCCCATCTCCCATCATGTACTTCCCAGTTGTTCATCTCATCTTTACATAGCAACCCTTGCTGCTATGTCAAGATGTATTTGGAGAAGCATCTTCTCATGACCATTATCAACATCAGTTCTACTGGCAGCAAGGAACAAAGCCCCTGCTGCATTTAAACCCAAAAGTTGAAGCTAAAAGGCACTGATTTCCTGTTTGTAGCACTGATTTATAAAGTGCAGGTTTGACAAGATTAGTTACATTAAAGCCTGTTAATCCCATAAAGAGCTTTCACCCACCTCCAGCCAGACATATTGGGCAGCTGTAGGGATGGAGGGGATTTCAAACTCCACCAGGCCATTTCTGGACACCAGCTCACTGGTATAAACGTTGTCCTTTGGTGTGAGCTCAGCTTTAATTCGGATAGTGACTCTGTCAGCTGGGCTTCCATCAGGGTAAGTGACTTCCACCTGCATGGCATTTCATTTATAGAACAACAGGGTTTATGTTGTAGGCAATTCCAGTCAATGACAGAAACAGCAGGTGGGAAAAAGACACCAGAACATGGTGTAACATGCTGGGATCAAGTCATTAGAACCTTATATCAGCCACATGTCAACGTCTCTACTTCTACTCCTACCTTTCCTTTGTAAGGCAGCCCAGGTTTGAACTGTTTTCTGGTGTCCTTGGAGTACTTGATGTCAATCAGCTGCTTCTGGACAGGTGTAGAGTCATCAAAGGTGACCTGCTTGCTCCCATCAGAGCTGATCACGGTGGCCCAGATATTGACTGTGCCCCGGAAATGCTCTGGGACATCAGCTGGCATCATGTCTTTCACACACACATCAAACACAGCAGAGCCATCAATCTATGAAGGGAGGCAGGGAATGCAAATGTAAGTTTGTGTTCACATGCAAAAAGGGTCTAGAAGCCAAAGGTCTGAAGTGTAGGCACTTGATAGGATTTGTAGCCGTAATTTTCAAGTATGTAGAGTGGAGGAAATTAATTGGGGAGTGGGTGAAGGAAGGAAGGAAGCAAGTGTCACTTTCCTCCCTCACCCATGGTCTGGACTAGCTCTGTCACAGTCCCACATTCTCCCTCAGCCTCATATACTCTAAAACTAGATTAATGCTGCACCAACAAATTCTCATCCCCCCAAATCATAAACATAACATGCAAAGATACATAATATTTTTATTATGCTGGACTAAATAATCACATTTATTGATTTATTTTCTGATGTCCCCTCAGCACCATGAAGCAGAGCTGTGGTATTAGTGCCAGGTGGTTTATGGCAGCTGATTCCATGATTTCCCTCACCTGGGTGGTCTTGAGGACAGGGTGTCCCACTTCATGCCTGTAGTACCCTACTCCATTTATAGTCATATTGACAATTAACTTTCCTGTCACTGGTTTTCCAAATGTGTATCTGAAATGCAAAGAAGATAATTAATAAATTCCAGCTGGTTTGTGTTTTCCTGATGCCACCAAGGCCAGCACCATGTGACCTGCACATTTAGAAAACACCTTGTGATTGTTAACAAGTTGTATGCAGGCTCTTACATAGGAAAGCTCCTGATGATGACCAGAAATCATCTGAAAAGTCTGTGGCAGGTGAAATCCAAGCCCCAGCAAGTGCACTACAATCTAGAGTAATGGAAATTTATCTGGGACATGTTCCTACCTGGCATGGACAGTCCCTTTTTCACACAGGGAAAGGTCACGAATGTAGCGAGGGGGGTCAATCAGCAGCTCAAACTTTGGTAACACTACAATGAGAAGAAACAACAGAATCACTTCAAGAAGATTTTATTGTCCAGGTGACAGGAGAAGCAGCCACAGCTCTGAGAAGATCACAGCTTATGGCTGGATGGGGGCAGTGTGGTTAATGTTAGACAGGACAGCACTTGGCAGAGAATGAATCACCAAAAGTAGCAAACCAAGAGCACCTTGGCAAGATGGCCCTTGGCAAAACACCCTTAGATTTTACCCCTTGTCAGAGGGATCTGTGTTGTAGGATTTGAGCCCAAGGTTTTTCTCTCATACAGCAAAGAGGACAACTCACTACTGACTCCTCCACAACGTGCTGGGAACAGAGCTGAGCTATTAGCAGTTGTCAGTGTCTATAAGTGCTTGTGGTCAGGTGGGATATCATAGATGTGTAACAACACCCACCCTTCCATCAAACAGAGGAAATCTGGGACTGGAAAGGGGAGGTGGCAAACAAAGAATTCAGAATACCAAGGAGGGTTCTGGGGAAGGAAGGAAAGCACTGACAGACTGAAAGCATCTGAAAGAGTTTTCCAAAGCAAGTTAAACCTTTGTTACATGAATAAATCATGCAATATGACACTCAATTTCAGGTCCTTTATGAAGTGTGGAGGACAGGAACAAAGAGCTTGGTTGAGTTGTGTCTATATCCTGAAGTAGAGTCTCTAAAGAACTGTTCCTCATGACATTTAAAATGCATTATTCCTCAGATGTTTCATCTCAAGTAAAAACATTTCATAACGTTTTGTTCTTCCAAGTGCACTTGGGTTATATTTAAAGTTGATTTGGATACAACTCACCATATTTCTGAACTTCAAAGGATTTGTTGTAGGTGTGCCCCTGCATTTCAGCAAAGATGAGCCATTCACCAAACACTGGCTGATCAGACAAAGGGAAAGTCATATTTACAATGCCTGAAAAAGGAAACAACATCCTGTGAGTGCTGTGTCACCATCAGCCCTTGTCAAGGCTTATTGAACACAACTTGATACAAGCAGAAGCAAACAACAAGACACAGAGGAAAAAAGAATCTGAAACTTACCACAACAAAATGGCTTCAAATTGTTCCACTCTATCATCCGAGACCCCCGAGGATCCTGCACAGGGGTTGAGGAATGAGAAACATCACAGCAAACATGAGTATCACCAAAACATTCAGCTCAGGTTGCAACAAAGAACTTCATTTTGTAATAGAAACACTTCACTAACAGCTCAAACGTAACTAACATCTGTCAAAAGGTTTGTGAAGGTACTTTACTGGGGAGGATTTGCTGAGTTAAGGACATTGCCCCTATAAGCAATGCACACAAGGAAGCACTGTCAAGTGGCAGAGCTTCCACCTCTCTTAAGACACCTCTTTTGGATGGGGTGAACTGGCCTCTGGGGATGCTTTTGTTCTGTTCACAAAGGGAGCTGTGCAACCAGCAAGACAATTTTTAGATGACAAAGTCAGATGAAATCAATCCTGCTGAGTTTGTCAGCAGTAAATCTGGGACTGAATGCAAACAAGAAGAGGGTGAATTCTTCTGCTTGCTGAGAGCTAAAGAAAACACGTGGTTTAAAAAAAATAAAGACAAAAAAAAAGACTAGACACAGAAGGAACCTCTCATTCACCTCATAAGGAAGAAGACAGGAGCACCCTTTCCTTGCCATGAATTTCTATTGTCCACTATCATAATGTTTGGGTGCAGAGATGAGATGGGCCCTGCTATATCAGCCCAGGCAGCTGAAGGATAGGAGTGTGTCTGCATTGGAAAGAAGGGAGAAATTGAGTGGGACTGGCACATTGATAACCCCCAGTGAGTCTAACCAGTTCTTCTCAGGCTGAGAAATGGGAATGGATTTCTGAAACCGAAGTAGAAAACAAGGATATTTGTTGGTGATAACAAAAAAGCAAGACACAAAGATCAGTTAAAGACACAGGGATAGAGGTACTTGCAAAGGTTACAGTTGGGAATGGCCACAATGGACTTGGAAAGGCACAGACATGGGACTTGGTCCTCTTAAGGCTACAAGAACCTTGTGCCTCTGCAGGATACATGCTCAATGACTGGCAGACAGATACTCACCACCACGTAAGCTTCAATCTGAAAGAAAAAGGAGAATAAAAGGCTTTATGAAACAAAGCTGCTTCTCTGCTTCTCCTGATGAGCTGATGACATAAGCAAGGTATGATGCACTAAGTGACAAAGTTTAAACATCTCTTCTTTGGTAAGAGTAGCCTGAGAAACACACATTTCATCCACACATCTAACTGGAAAAGTCATATTTTACATATCTGTGTATTACCTAAACAGAGTGCAAGCCACTGAGAAATTCTTTTGGTTTGCCATAGTTACACTGCACTGTGTTAGCACTACTAAAGTGAGTATTCTCAACATAATGTGATCAAATGAAAAAAAAAACCCTAAATAGTAAATAACAACAAGCAATCATAAGATATGACTAAACAGGGTAAAAGAAATCCAACTATATTTCTGCTTAAATGTCCATTAGAATAAAATACAGGTTGCCAAGTATTTCATCACAGAAGAATCACAGAAGAATCACAGAAGAATCACAGAAGAATCACAGAAGAATCACAGAAGAATCACAGAAGAATCACAGAAGAATCACAGAAGAATCACAGAAGAATCACAGAAGAATCACAGAAGAATCACAGAAGAATCACAGAAGAATCACAGAAAACAGTTTTCTTTACCCTGTCATTGACTGGCCTCAAGTCAGAAGTCACCATAAAGAGGTTTATCAACACTAAAAAAGGAAAAGAGGAAACGTATTAGTCACCACAGCTGACCCTAAACAGAATATCTCATCCTAGAATCCACCCTTAATAAAAAAGATGTGCCTGAAAGCAGCCCCAGCCCCTGGCAAGTTCTCCCAGTCCCTTCACCTTTCTGCTTGGGTTTATAGACAGGTTTATCAGTCTGGATGAAGACTGAGGACCCTTTGCTATCAATGGTCACTGTGGTGTAGTTGTGGAAGATGTAGCCTTCCTCTGCCAGGTGCCGGTTGCCCCAGACTTTGAGATGTGCTTGTCCACGAAGTCCTGGAGGCACCTAGAAAACAAACCATGAGGTGAGGAAGACACAGAAAAAGCCTTTGAGCTTTCTGGGGAATAAAACTGACAGTGAAGTGAGCAAAGAGCAGCCACCTGCTGCACTTCAGTGTAACTATGTGTTAGTAATAAAAAGAAAATGAGGAACATACTCGATCTTTGACTATGTATAAACTTCAAAGGAGGCCAAGTCATGCTAAAAACACGGCAGGAAATTCTCCTCTATCCTTTTTTATCGCTCAAGCAAAGTGATATTTGATCTACATGTGCAGCTCCCACTAAAGGAGGTGTGTGACATGGGGGAAATCAACCATGCTGTGGAAGACATGGCTCTGCAATACAGGGGAAAAAAAAACCCTAATCAAAACCAACAAAAATCCCACAAAAAAAAGCCCAAACAAGCCAGGCATGCTTGCACATATTCAACTAGTTGCTCAGAGAAATCAAAGACTTTCAAAATGACCTCAGATTAAAAACTACAAAGTAAAAAATCTGATAAGAGAGAAATATTATGCTAATAGGTAATAATTTGAGAGCAAAGCTTCATTTTATGGACTATGCTGATGGCAAAAATATTACTAATGCCAAAGGCTAAAATGTAGACCAAAGGTTTTTCAACCACAGTAGTACCAGAATAACTAGCAGAGACACAATGTTCAGTAATCTGCCATTTCTCTGCCTTTCTGTGCTCTGTCCACTGCTCCACATCACTCACACTGCAGTATGAGCTGCCATTCTCACTAAACACTCACAACACAGGAGCTTTATGTTGAGCATGAGCCACAGATGCAGCCACTGATTTTCTTCAGTGGTGTAAGGACCTGATGGATCAGCTGGGATGGTTTAAGCTTTGCTCTTTTCACTCTCTGCTATTCTCCTTGTGAAGGTGGCTTAGTCCTCAGTGTGTGCACCAGAACATGACCTGTGTTTGTGCTGCAGCTGCCCAGAGAGCAATGGCTGATGTGGCTGAAGGCAAGTCCCTCATGTTTGCATCAAAACCATCTTAAAATCATTGACACTCACCTTCAGTTTGATTGTTCCTTTATCTAAAATGAGAGAGGGAGAGAAAGAGTTATTCAAGAGAGTTATTCTCCTCAAGCTGAGGTGTTAATGTTCTAGACTTTTACAGCTGGGTGAAGGGAGACCCCACACCATGGAGCTGCCAACTGCAGCTGCTCCTTCATTATGATTTCACCTGAAGTAATTTTGCTGCATCATGGAAAACAATCTGCAGCTGGAGCTGGTAGAGTTGTGAGCAAGCTGGACCTAGTAGAGTTCTCCAAAATAAACACAGCCCACATTTATTTACAGTTTTTGCCCAAGGTAAACTGCAAATGCTCTAGGTTAGAGAGCATCACCAAGGATGAGGTTTCAGCACAGGGCATCCTAGGCTTACAGAAGTAATTTTGCTGTAAAAGGGATCTGGCATCCTTCAAGAATTGAATAATTCTCAAAACAAACACTCAAAGAATCTATTTTGATTGCTGGATACTGCTGTATCTAAGATTTCTCTTTAGCATATGTTGTCCACATGTGTAAGCATCACTCCCTTTGAATTACTTAGCAATTGTCAGCCAATTTCAAAGACAACAAGGGGAGGATAAAACCAGAGACAATCTGTTCCAAGAAAGGAAATGGCTTTTATATAACTCCCAGTTTTTACACAGAGAAGGGTTAAAGAGCCAGATTGCCTGAGCCTTGTCTACATTACAGCTTACACCACACTAGCAGTGGTAGAACACTGCTACTGGGCTTCATTTTCATTGATGTTAATTCAGTCAGTACTAGGTGGGACATAATTAAAACACTTCTATCTTTACCCACAGGACAGAGAGGTATGTCTTAGATTTTAAAGACTACCCAACTGCACAAATATCACCTCTCTCAGCATTACTCAGTCCTGAAGATAGGGAGATTGTGTGTCCAGGACTCATTTTAAAATAAGAGTGAAAAATGAAGAGATGGTGTTGATGTAGATTTCATATGTTTCTTTAAAGTCAGCTTATCTTATTCCTTATACAGCCCCTTATACTGAACATGTTTAGTAGTAGCCAATGAGTTCTGTTATCACCTAAAGCAATTCTCCAAGAGACACTGATGTGCTCCCACAGCACCTCAACTTATAAACTGGTTCTCAAGTGCAGAATTAGAGGAACTCACCCAGAACTGTTCCGTGGCCTCGTGACACAGTTTCTCCTTTGACTACTAACTGAATCTGGACTGTGGTCTCCTTGATGGAGTTGAAGATGGTGACACTTATGGCTTCCTCAACACCAGAGCGGAAAACAGAAGGTGCTGCAATCAAATAACCCCTGAGGAGCAAAATTGGAAGGTCAGGCACTGGCCCAGGCTGCCCAGGGAGGTGCTGGAGTCACCATCCCTGGAGGGGTTCAACAAAGGAGTAGATGTGGAGCTTTGGGACATGGTCTGGGGGTCAGGGAGATGTTGGACAAAGGTTGGACTTGATGTTCCTAGAGGTCCTTTCCAACCTAAATGATTCTATGATATACAACAAAAGGAAAAGAACAGACTCCTTTATACATATTTGCCCCTGTAGGGTCATGTTTGTGACCACCAGCAGCCTAAGCCTGTATCTAATACACATAACATGAATACAGAATGCTCACAGAAATGAACAGAGCCCAAGCAGCTTACAAATCCTTAGGATTTAAATAAAGACAGTAATATTGACATTAATTCCATTGATTATAGATGTGAATAAATTTATATAACTAAATACACAACTAGCTAATCATAAAAAGCTAAAGTTCACATCAGACTCGCATACATGTGACACATCTAAGCTTCCAATTCATATAGAAGCAGCCCAGAAACTGCAGTTACAAAATTGGGCTTAAACTCCCAGTTCTGCTACCACTTTTTGATTCCAAGAATTACACCCTGCAAGTTCAAAAGCCCCGGCAAGAAGGAATTCCTTTAGCAGGCACACACAGCTTCAGAGCCACCCTAGACGACCTCCCGTGTATGCTGCAATCCTTGTGTTTCTGAATGGAATCTGCACCACTCCTCTGTGCTCAATGGCACCGTGCCATGAACTTGTCAGCTGAAAGCAGTGCAGATCCTGAGCTCTTTGATGCCTTGGGCTGGAAGCAACACATTTATATTCTCTTCATGACACACCTTTCTGGGGTTTTTCCTACCCCAAAGGATTTTTCAAAATGAGGCAATTCCTCACATGACTCTTTAAGCCTAATTTCTCAGCTCATGCCTTTCTACAGCTCCCTGAGCTGGGTTGCTTCAGTTCATGATTAATTATCACTTTGGGATGAGGATGATGGTGTTTTACAGCCCCCAAGTCATCTTTTATCAAATTCCAACCCCATGTTTCTCTCTCAGCAGGCCTCATTGCCATGGAGATCCCATTACCCCCAAAGGAAGTTCAGATCTCTGTGGCATTCGAGTTAAATTGCACGGGGGACTTGCAGGCTCAAAACCTTATGGTTGCCAGGTTTGAAAATTCATCAGAACAATAATAAATAACAATAAAAAGTTACTACTTCGCCTGCAAATTCTTGGTAAGACAGGCAGAGCTGCTCTGGTTGCAGGGGGAGAAGGAGTACCATCTGCATCCAGTATGAAATGATTAGATTCAAACTGTCACATAAGCACAGCACCAGTGCCATATGTGAAGCACATGTATCCACATTGTTCTAAATCACCGTGGCTCCTCCTGAGCTATCCCTCCATCCATCCAGCTATTTTGCATCACTTGCTAAGTGGCATTTACATATTAAAGAGTTAACTTTGCAATTAAAAGGTTAACCTGACAGGGACTGGACAGATGCTTTTAGCACCTCTGACCAACAGCTCTGTCAGGTTATACCCAAACTCGGCAGCACGGGGAATATTTTCTAATAAGCAAGTGAAAATCATTTCTCCGTGGCACTCAGTTAATGCAGCTATTCAGGATGCTGACGGGCCATAATAAGCTCGGGATAAAGAACAAAGCCGACCTTAATCAAAGTTAACCTAAACACACTGCAACGAGCCGGGGATTCAGTTTCTGAGAGCCAGAGAACTTTCCCCGCAGTGCAATGTTCCTCCCGGGATGATTTTTCCCCACAAGAATGTTTCACACGCTCCTCGGGGGCAACCAACGTTACCTTCAACCATCCCAACACACCAGCAGCCCCTGCGCAACACCCCGGATTCCTTAAATAATTGTTTGCAGATAAAAGCTTTGCAGCCGCTCGCTGGAGGAGCTGGAGGCAGGTATTTCTAAGAAGGCTTTCTTCTTTTTTTTTTCCCCTTTGCCTCTACTATGCACTTTCGCACCGGCGAGTACAAACGTGCTGCTCAGCTCGGGAACCGCCGCAGCTCGCCCCGACCCCAGCCCCCGGGGGGACTTTTCAACGAGCTTTGTTAAGCGGCTGCTGCAGCCGCCCCCGGAGCCCCTGGCAGGGCAAAGGGGGTCGTGTGACCCCCCCATAAACCTCCCGCAACCCTTTACGGGGAGGCTGCCCGAGGGTCCCCGCCCGGTGCCGGCTGCGCGACCCTCCCGGTACTTACTGCCTGTCCCGGGGCTGGGCTGCGCTCAGGCTGCAGAGGGTCAGGAGGACCCCCCAGACGCAGCCGGGCTCCCTGCGGGGCATGGTGCTCCGGAGCCCCCCCAGGCCACGGTGCTCTCCGAGGGCAGGACCAAGCCTTTTGTTCCCGGCGAGCGCAGCCCGAGCTTCCCCGCTCCCGGGCTCGGCTCCCCGGTGCCTCTGGCCGCCGCCCCCGCCGCGTCCCCGCCCCCCGGGCCGCCCCCTCCTGGCCCCGGTGCCCGCTCGGCTCCGGCCCCGGCTCTTTGTCTGCGGCTCCCCGCCTGCTCCCGGCAGCGTGCACCGGGGGAGGGGGCCGGGCCCCGCACCTCCGCCTCCCGGCCCCGGCCCGCCCCGCTCCCAGGTGCGCTGCCCGCCCGGCGCCAGGCCCCGGCTCCATCCTCCGATCTTCACCATCCTCCCCGCAGCCCTGGCAGCCGAGCCTGGCCGGTTCTCTGCCCCAAGGGCTCCTATGGCATCGGCTCCCCCTCTGCCGAGCCCAGCCGGCCCCGGGAGCCCACCTGCCTGAGCTCCCCGCCTTCCTCAAGTCCTCACGCAGATGCAAGAGCTGCAAAAGCTTCGGTTCCTAAAGGTCCCATCAACCTGGACCAGGACACAGCACCCTCTGCGTGCTCTGGTCCCATTAACCGGGTATTTGTACTCCGAGGAGCTCCACCAAGCGCTGCCAAAGGACTGCTCTTCAACCCCAAACCTACTGATGCTCCTCTCTCCTCCTCCATCCTCAGGCCCTAATCGATCCATCTCCATCCCTCTGTCCCAGCCCGTGGCTACGGGGGTTCAGACAGGAGGGGGAGCTCGCACTGCACCGCTCTGGAGAGGAGAGCAGAGCTCTCACAAACCGGGGAAAGCATCTTCAAGAGCAGGGAATGGCTCACAGAGATGGATTCAATGCCACAAGGAGATACCAAGGACTGATTCCTGAGAGCCTTGCTGGAGACAACACCCACAGGCCAGAAGCCCTAACCCTAACTCTCTCCCTAGGAATACCTCAAAACCCTTAAGTAGTTTGAATCATTTTTTTCCTTCAACACCAGTTTTTTTATCTTGTTTGAAGCTTAGACTAATTTTAATACAACTTCTCTCAAAAACAAATAAAACCATGAACTCAGTACCTTGCTGGTAAGTTCAGATGATCTTCACTGCCAGCTGTGGCTACATCTTCCTACTTAAACCCATCTTAAAAGAGCATTGGCTTGTTTGTGGAGAGGAGCAGCAGGTCTGGAAGGAGGAGGAAAAGATTTTGTCAAATAAAAAAGAAATAAGCAAAGCTCAGCTTGGGCTTTACAAAGCACAGCTCACCTGGAAATGCTTTGTACTAGATAACTCAAGTCTCAAACCAAAGGGGCTGAGCACCACTGCTCCTCTCTTGCTCTCTCATGTATCTTCTCACAACAAAAACACTACAAGAGCTACACTAAGGGACTCTTTTGTTTGCCCAAAATTGAAGACACGTGCAGGAAAACATGAAGGCAAAGAAGCTCTTTTCTCTCCACCTCATAGAGGGTTTTGCCTCTGATCTCCCACTCCTCAGAAATGGATAATCACACTTGAATGGTGCTGTTCTTATCCTAGTTGTACTAGTGATGATGGCCAAGGGCAGAGGCAAAACATCTATTCCTATAGGTACTGCATTTTAATTATGGTAATTAAGGACATGAAGACTCTCCACAAACCTTGTACTAGCATTCTCTGGGGTGATGGCTGTTCAACTGACCTCACACTGGTTTTAGATGGAATTACATATAATGGCCAACATCCAGATTTGGAAACCCAACAGGACTCAGCCATGAGTTGATGAATGCAGCAGAGGACACTTTGAAAGTGGAGCTCCATCACCTGCAACATAACACTATCATAGTTCTGAACACAAACTCAAGTATTTCTACATTTCAGAAATCACAGCTAGAAATTATTAGGACTATAGCCCTTTTAAATCATTGTTAACATTTTTAAAGGAGAGATTTCTTCCAAACTGAACATTTTTCTCTTTGATATTTACTGACTACAAGACATACCAGGCAATTAGAGTCCCTGAAGACTGCAAACCATCTTCTAATTATGAAAATATGTGCAATCCTGTAAATAAGGCTGGAATCAGCTTGATCTGAAAAAAAGAGGCTTTAGATATCATTTCAAACTATTTAGTTACTGAAATGGAATTTTCTGTGCCTGCCAAAATGACTCCTATTCAGTGTGATGCAACAGGTGTTGGAATTCCAGCAGCCGCCTGCGAGCCACATCTGGGAACAGTTTTAGGAGTTTAAAGGAAGTTCTGTAAGAACTGCTCATGTATAAAAACTATTCATCAGTCAGATCTATGGGCCATATTCAGCCACCCGCTCGCACGGTGCATAGTTCACATTTTTATTTGGTTTACCAAAAAAAAAAAAAAAAAAGTTAATTCTGCTCCTCGTGAAATGTTTGGAATCCCAGGCACTTGTCCAGGGGGAAGGCGAGCGGGGGATTGGTACAGCTGGAGGGGTGTCAGCAAGGTGAGGGAGGGGCTGAGGTTTGGAGAAGAAGGTGTGAATACATCTATAGTCATAGAATCATAGAAGGGTTTGGGTTGGAAGGGACCTCCAGAGGTCATCTGGTCCAACCCCCCTACAAGAAGCAGGGACATCTCTACCTAGGGCAGGTTGCTCAGAGCCCCATCAAGCCTCACCTTGAATGTCTCCAGGGATGAGGCCTCCACCACCTCTCTGGACCACCCATTCCAGTGATCAATCACTCTCATATTAAAGAACTTTTTCCTAATATCCAACCTAAACCTACCATTTTCTAGCTTAAACCCATTACCCCTCATCCTGTTGCTACATTGACTGAATTTACATCCTGACAGCTTGTACATTCTCATAATTGTTCTGCAGAAAAATCTCCCTGTCCCATGTCCACCTACCTAGTAAATAAACTAAATGCATTGTTAAATTTATTAGGTATTGGTCAAAAAAATTAATCACCACCAAACTCTGAATCACACCAATTCTTGAGCACTGCTGCTCTCAGCTGTGCTTTCTTTTGCCTGTTTTCCCCCCTCTTCAATCACAAAATCAATACAAGAATCAGGTGGTAGGAGCACACCTGAGTAATTAGCCCTTAACTACCTCATCAAGAGCATCATCACCACCTTGTCAGAGATGACCAGACCTAAAGGCACAGGAGGTAATACTCACTTAATTAAAAAGAGTGTGAGCATACATGCATGAATTGTGTACATAAGAAAAGATGCTGCACATGCTAAATTTCATTAGAAAAACAAAAAACAGCTAAGTCATCAGCTTTAGGGAAGCCAGAATCATTTGTCCTCCCTTCCCTGTGGAAAAACACTTGTGTCAGTCATTACATACCACCAGACAAGAATAACTTCTTAGTTAATTTTTATAAAATTATATTCATGGTAAAACCCCCACACCCATTTGCTTAACTCCCAGTTTTGTTCTCATTTTGTGTTTCTCTGACAGCCACAGATATCTAATATAAAACCCAATAACTGCTGATAACCTATAAACAAGTGTCCTATTGGCTCTGCCAGACAACTGCAGGCTCACCAGCAATGGGGACACTGCCTCTCAACAGACACATCATCAGATGGATAAAACATCACATATAGAGTGGTAGAAACAAGACTGATCCTGCCTCCTGGGAATCCCAGCATCTCTAGAACCAAATTACAAGGAAAGGATAATTAAAGAGCACATTCAAAATAAGGATATAATCCCAGTAGCACATAACAGCAGGGTAGTGATATTAAGAATATAATTATTAACTAGTTCTGTCAGAAATGCTTATTAATCATCTGCAGAACAGGAGAGCCTGGCCTGCCATGGTAGTATAACATTTTAACTCCTGCCAAAATGACTGAAATTGTACTAAGGGATCATTTATATGGGCAGATGCTGGCTTAGAACAGGAATAGAGCACTGTGCTTAATCATGAAGACATTGAGTAAGAAATTATTTCCCAGTTTTCTTCTCAGCCTCTCCATGTGATGGATGCAATAGAAGTTTGTGCATAGTCTAGTGTTTGGTGGAAGTTTTATATAGGTTGTGAAGTGTCAACACTTAAGGGTTATTAAAAATTCAGCTGGACACCTTTAGGAACGGGTCAAGGTGTCCTTGTATCATAAAAATCATTAATTTGAGAAATTTCATTTTCTTCAGATAGGTGGAAACAAATTTCTCAAGACAAAGAAGGAAGCAGGAAAGGGTTAAGGGCTCTTGACATCTTTGGGTATTGTCTCTACAGATCCTATACTTGCTCTGTCCATCATACCCTGTACTAACATTGCTCTATAGTCAAGCTAAAAAGCTTCATCCCAGTTTAGTGGGGGATCAGTGTTGCACTCCTGGAGTTACTCATCTCACTTACTGAAATACCATCTAAAAAGTTCTGAAGAAAAACCTCAACAAAGCCTGACTGCTGACAGGATTAAGTGCCACAGACAGAATATCTTGTTGGGTCATAGTCCTGAAGACTCTACAGTTCAATCAGCTGTTTAACTTCCCACCTCCACATGCAGTAGATATTAAAAGAAGAAATTAAATTTTGATATCCTCCAGGACATCTGCAAACACACATTAGCTATATAAACAAAAAATTAGTTGTGTCTTAAGACACAATTTGTGTTTGCTTCCCTAACATGAAATTTAAGGTCTTGAAATAGCAGGAAATTGGATAGGACTTGCATGTACATTATCACAGAACTATTTTAAAAGGAACTGATGGGAGGCACTTGAGACCACTCTGCAAACCTCCTCCTCCACCCTTGTGCTTGCTTTACAGACCACACACAAATGCAGCGGAAGAAACAACCTAAAAAATCATTTCTGTGAGTTGAACAGGAATGCTCACATAATCACTGGAAATGCTCTTAATTGGTGTGGCTCAGTGGTGCATTTCAGAGCTGTTAGATCTTCTGCTGCTGTGGAACTCTTTTCATGTCCTGGCAATCACAGCCCAGCCAGCAGTTTGTTTATCATATTCAGTACAAGTTTCCGGATCTCCAGCAAAGTGGTATTTACTCCCAGGCAGGGAAGACTGCAGTAATCCAATAAGTTCTCATTAGCCTAAAATGCAGAAACATCTGCTGGGGTCATGAGCTGCTTGCTTGCTGCTGATGAGCAAAGAGTCAGCTCCATTTGAAGCTAGTGTGAACAAAGGATTGTAGGGTTGGGGGGTGGCCTCGATCACCCCCGAGGCTGCAGCTCCACTGCACAGCAGCCCAGGCAAGAGGGATGCTCCTCATGGTGACCCCCAGTGACCCTGTGGCAGAGAGCACAAGAGTTACAGCAGAAAAGGCTTTGACTCAGCCCTCCTGAGCTGCTGCTCCAGTCAGGGAATAAGTGTCACTGAAGAGGACGTGGTCAGAGGTCCCCAGGAAACAGCAGCACCCAGGCAGGGCAACCTGCACACTGCAAATCTGGCTTAAAATTATCTTTGCCAATCACTTTTTAGGCAATTAAGAGAATTTTGCAGGGGACAAGTACTTGTATTTCTATGCTCCCCCCTTCTCACCCTCCCAGACCTAGCTGGGTTGTTTCACAAGTGCTTCCAGTTTTTGTTAAGAGGAAAAAAAAAAAGCCTCCAGCTACCTCCAAAAGCATTTTAGGACACATGAATGTTAACAATTGGTCAATAAGAACTTCTGGTCTAAAGGATAAATACAGAGGTAATAAGAATTATTCTATCTGAACCTGTGCAGAATTAAATCTGCAATGGAACAAGTTACAGAAGGGAAAACATTATTCATTCTAGATTAAAGAAAGTTTTATAAGCTGAATAAAATGAGGCCTTAAGTTGTTTAGGATTCCAACTGACTCAGAGCATGTGATATTGTCAGAAAATAAGTGGAAATACAAAATAAGTGGTGTCACATCTGTTTAGCTCCTGCTCCAGTGATTCTGCAGCTCTTTGTTGTTGTTTGTACAGTGAGCAGCATCTAATTTTGGGGCTATTTCAAGGTGGAGGAGCCTAGAACACTTGTGCAAAGGGCCAAACCAGAACCACTTAGAAGGAATATTCAGGAAAATCAAGATGGAAAAGTCTTGATTCAGAACAGTTTAAAACCTTTTCCTGGAGAGACTGAGCATTCCACTTCAGAGGGAAAATCTGTACTGCTTAAGTAACATTTGGGTATGTACATATATATATATACACATACATAAAATAGTATCCCAGTGGTAGAAAGTCACTTGACTGAAGAGGATGAGTTTAATTTAAAAGTATTTATTAAAAAGTTAATTGTGAAGACAAGTAATGAGCTCTACCACCATCAGTTGGACTTGATGATCCTAGAGGTCTTTTCCAACCTAAATGATTCTATGATCAAGAACTCCTAGGAAAGATTTTCTGACCTGTGTCCATGCAGCAACAGAATTATCAAGAGATTATAAACTTGGTTTTCATTTAATCTCTCCCCCCTCATATTTGAGAAGACATCTCTTGAATTGCAGACCACCACACTTATTAGTGGCATGAAGACACACATCACAGTAATCATTCAAAACCAGTTGTTTGACCACCAGTTACATCACACAGGAGCCTTTCTGCTGAGAGCTCCATCCACCAAAAATAACCAGACTAATTCACAGCTACCCCATGACTCGACTGCTTAGCAAAGTTCTCCATCCAGTGGCCAACTTTGTAGGTGCAGCTGATGGTCCTGGCCCAGAGAAAGCAGCACACACAGTGAACCACCAGGTGCTGTTCATTGAACAGGTTTCAGAAAGAAATAACAGATGAATAACTTAAAATAACTCAGTGCTATCCCCCTGGCTCATGGATAAGTGGCTGTGAAAAAAAGTTACACAAAAATACACAAGGAGGGTCTTAATTGGTTACTGGGCTTCTCATCCAGTGCACTGCACATCTCACAGATCCAGTTACTGTAGCTTTGTTTACTCACCATTTTTAATAAAAGGAGACAAGAATCTAGTTAGACCCTTAATAATACCAGGAAGAAAACCTCTACTCAAGGGGTACAAGAATACTCCAAGCATTTTCTGAGCAGGCCAAAAATATTCAATCATTAAGGCTATTGATATGGCAGGGGAAAACAGTCTTTATTATTTAAATAAATAGAAGTCCTTAAAGAGGAAATGTCAGGTTAATACAAAAGCATTTCTGATTTTAATAATGTTTCCAAGACAATTAGGCAACAAGTTACCAAATATTTTCACTTGTTACAAGTGACCAGGCTCCTTCCAAGCATCAGCCTCATTATTTGCTACCCACGTAGCTTTTAAATCCAGAAAAAAGGGACAACTAAAGGGTTCCTCCAGAAGCTGTTCAACAAGTGACCAAGGATCACGCTGCACGTTCCCACAGATCCTCCTGATGAGCTCAGCACCGCAAACACAACTCCACATCCATATTCCAACACTCTAAGGAATGCTACTTTGGGAAGAGATGTCAACCAGTGGACTTGAAACCAGTTCCAAAGAAGTAAAACAAGTTTAAGAGCACTCAGGTCCTATTTGTGAAGAAGGACATTTCTGATCATTTACCTTTCAGCATTGTCAAGGCAGAAGGTGACATGAAAGGTGTCACAGAAATTTATGTTAAAAGATGCCTCCTTATGGGACAACATGCAGAAGAAAACTCCATCCCTTCCACCAATAAACACACCTGCTGCTGGCTTCACACTCTAGTATAACTCAACACCTTGCCAAGTGACACATTCCTACAAGAAGTCTGCTGGCATTGATTTGTAGCCACTCATTAGTAAAACAATATCCAGAGTTAATTAAAGTACCAGCGTTTCACAACTTCCAGTCCATGGTTCTCTTCACATATTCTTTGATTATGCAGAGAAACTTCTTTATTAACTTGAAACGACAGGTCCTGTATATCTGTGAAGCTCCTGGAACAAAAGAAGCAAATGAAATCATCAACCCCAAAGGCCACATGCCTGAACATTCACAGCATTCTACAATGGAGTCACCCAAATAAAGAGTAAATGTGAATCTTCTTCCCAAAGAAGAAATTTGGAGGAGAGGAGGGGCAGATGTGTGGCTTTATGGTCTATCAAACTTCAAAGATTTTAGCTGTAATCTCTTCTAGGGAAATTAAGGAAGGAAATTAAATTTATCATCTCTTCTTCATACTCTCAATAACACTTTGTTCACACAATACTCGAGGGGGAAAAAAAACCCCAAACTTTTCTGTGCTCCTTGTACCTCTTAAAGGATGATTATTTGTGTGGTTATTATTTAAGACACTGTTTCCAGCTCACTTTTCTGTCTCCTGGAGTCCTCCACTTTCCTACAAATTTGCACTTCACCAGGGCTATTCTTGCTCACTGGAATTCTCAGCTAGTCTCAGAGAATGAGACACTGAAGTAGTTCACTTAAAATACACAAATTAAAAGCCCCAAACACCTTTACTTGGACTGCAGGTAGGGGAGGGACAGAAACACAGGTGTCTGCTATGAACAGAATTAAACCCAGTGCCATTATCCCCTCAATCAATCCTCCAATAGACACTTCTGGCCAGATTAGAGATTTCCCTGTGAATATTTAGCCAATGAGTCTTTACACTTGATAGTTGTAAATACCTTTGAAGCTCTTCATTCAGTTCCTGAGACACTTTTTTAAGCTCTTTGAATGCATCACATGCTTTAGCACTTTCATCTGAGAAGCTTGGCATAACTTCTGCCAGAAGTTTCTGTGTGATAGTTAACTGCTTCTGCAGCTCACCTACAAAATGAGATGGTAAAGGTATTAATTCCCAAATGCAGGCAATGGCATCAGATAACACAAGATTACTTAATAGCTGGAGTAACCACAGAAACAGGGGAACTAAATGATTGAAAACTATTTGTTCAGCTTTCATGAACACACTATGAAAAAAACTGTGAAAGCCAAATTATTTTTAGCTGTGAAAACTAACAGGAGCCACAGGCTGTTTAAATTGCTAATCAAGCTCTCAGAGTATAGCAAAGATTTTTACAAGAGAAAAAACAAGTTTTCAACATTCAAAATTCCCTGGCCAGTTACAAATACTGCTACTGGCCTGTTCTCCAACACAAAACTTATCCAGTCCTTTCCCTTATCCACAAAACAAAAATACCCATTTATTTCCTTTCAAGCTTTCTTCAAAGAACTCTTCAATAAACCTTTTCCACTTGTTTTAAAGTGCAAGCAACATTGTTGTAAATGGTTTATGAATCTTGTTTCTTGCAGAGCAGCAGTTTAAAAATTTAACTTTTTTGCCCAGAGTTCAATAAAAACACAAGCACTAATTTATTATACAGACATTCTCTCATTCAAGTCATCACTCAATCCATTTAAGCTCTGGTTCTACAGGAAATGTGAGCAAGTTTATCCTTGTGACTTCATCCCTCAAACACAGGAATAAGAGATCACAGTATTTCTACCACTTGCTTACTCATCAGGAACAAGAAAGGAGGAGGAATGCCATGAATGCAGTTAAAAGATACAGAAACTTGTTAAAGTGTAGGTTAAAACTACCCAATTTTAGGAAGTTTTTTTTCCCTGCTGCAAGATTAAAAAAACCCCAAAACTTATTCAAGTGCAGTTTAGTGGTTAAACAGACAAGAACTATTCCCAGCAAAACATGTGACTCATACTGCAGCCCAGTGTCTATCAAGCTCCAAGGGCACACAAAATTCCTCCAGTGGCCACAGAAAGATGTAGCAATAACAGTCTAAGAATTTTAGCAGAGCAAACCCCACTATTAAAAAAAAAAAAAAATAATAAAATAGATTAATCAAATTTTCTTACCAAGGTATGCTTGCTTATCCCCTTCTATGTGAATATTCTTTGTGGGTAATTCGTGTCTAGTGGCATCCAGGGAAACTGCAAAGTTTTTATATTGCTCTTTAAACTGTTCACAAACAGGAACAAGGGGAGAGAGTACTTCTATCTGGAAAAGAGACATGAAGAACCAACACTTCTTTTAAAAGCAGCCATTTGGTTAGGACAGACCTCACTCAATACAGAATAATTTATTAAAAAACCAAATACCACCCTGAAACACCCTTTGACAGAGGAATTCCAGAAGTTTGTGGTATGACACTCCTATTGTGCTCTTTAACACATTTTCCTCTACCACCCCAAAATGCCCAGGTCAATACCAGTTTCCCTGTTACTATAGCTCAGAGGTATCAGCAACACAGTAGGCAAAGGATTTTATATTTGATTACAGTGAGCAGTGTATTCAACAGAAGACAAAAGTCTTGTTTAATTTTTGCAATGCATGTTTGTTAAAAAAACCCCAGAGGTTCTGTTTCAAAAATTACTCAAAATGTATTATTACCTTTTAATTTGACACAACAGAACTAACACCCTTCTACGACTCTATAACAAAATATTGGAAAGGAGGGGAAGGTTTAGCTTCTAAGATCCTCTGTTGCCAAGACCTTCTTTAGAAACTTGCCTTCTTACACCAGGCCAGAACTATCACTAACATATAAAAATAAGGCAAAGAGCAGAAGATGCTCACTCCTTGCCTAAGGTCAGCACCTCAGCTCTAGCCACAACTGTAATTGTGTAACTGCAGGATCCTCATGAGGTTTAAGATCCTCAGATCTCCTGCACATCAGCTGTGACCTGCTCTGGCAGCTGGTGCAGCCTCTTAGAATAGCTCTAACTTCTTCCTGCCTATCCACCAGGGACAACCAAGGAGTGACACAGCATTTGCTTAGGAGCATTACACGCCATGACAGGAAGTAGATATTTATTTTAAGATGCATAAAATTGCACCCCAGCAGGCCACAGAGGCAGAGGAATCTTCTCTGGTAAAGGACTAACTCACAAACGAGCTTGTTCAAATATAGAAGCACAAATTGTAACCAAGATCACCTGTTTGTCCAAAGCCTCCTCAAGTTTCTGCTCTCTCTCTCTCAGTAGAATTTCACGCTTCAACTTGAAGAGCTTCTCCTGTTGTCTCTCCTTCTCCGCACACAACATTAACAAGTTTTCTTCTGCTTCCTTCTCCAGCTTGGCAAGATTTTTTTCTGCCTGTGACAGCCAAAAAATATTCACAGTTGAAGTAATGATACTTCTAAGTAATGAACATATTCTGAATAAACCAATGGAAGCCTCAGGCCAGGTAAAAGAGCTTTAATTAATGAATCATAGACCTCATGCACGTATGTTGTAGATAAAGCCCCCCCCATCTTGTTCCCTCACATCCCCCCTACTATTTTTTGTAAAGCAAAAATATTCATATACAGCACTGAGTGAACAAAGTCACTGCTACAACCTTGAACTCCAAACACTCACTCAAGGTTTGCCCAAACCCCCTGCACACCCCTACTTCAGGAGGAGCCAGCTTAATAAACTGCCACTGAATTCACTCCAGGAGAGGGTTCTAAGCAAGTCATACAAGTTTACAACTATAAACATATAAAGCCACACACATCTAACTTTTACGGATCAGAAAGCACAGGCAAGAAATTAAAACAATTCCTCAATATCAAGTTATTTGATCTGAAATATCAAATACTGAGTGACTCTCACCTTTATCCTTAGGTAAGTTAAAAGCAGGGTCTGAGATTGCAGCTCTCGGATGGGATCATCAGAACGACCTCTCTTCAGAAAAGAGAAGAATATACTAGATCAGTTTTGGCAGATTAAACTATTATGTTTTTAATGTTCAAATAAATTACTCAAAGTCCAATTCGTGCCCACAATCACCATCAACAACAGTCAGCTCGATAAAAAAAAAAAAGTTTGGGTTTTAAAACAGTGTATGTTAATTAAATAAACCTTTGTTCCTTGTTCCAGAGCTTTTTGTAAAGCTGACAGAGAACTTAAAATTTGTTTCAGTGCTACATTGAATGAGATCCCTAAATAAGGCACTTCAAATTAAGCTGAATCAATGTCAGCAAAAATAGAAGAAAATATTTAAGGATAATGTGATATAATTCAAAAGTAAGGGCAGGAATACAAAAAGAATCCACTTGAGGAGATGCTACAATTGGAGCAGATTCTTTATCATAAGAAACAGAAGCAAAGCTTCAGCCAGTGTTAAGACATCTGATAAAAAACCAAATATTGCAAGCAGTAGAATGGACTGATCCTCCTCCTTCTGCCAGAAGACTCCACATCATCCTAGGGCCTCAAAGTTATTATCCAGAGTAAAGAAACAGAAAACCTGCACTTTACACACCTCAAAATAAATATGCTTAACAAATGAAGGCAGTGAAACTCACCGCTGCTTTGGGTTTTTGACTTCTCTCTTTATTTTCTTTGCAAGCAGGTTTTGGAGCAGGAGTCTTTTTGCGGACGGATTTATCTGTATCACAACAGAAAAGTTATTGCTCTTTTCTACCAAAATATACAGGGTGTGTCAGCATAGCATCAAGTTCTTTAAAGGCAAAGATAACTTCAAGATTATTATGTGTACCAGCAAAGAAGACTCTGCTCTATTTTGGGCTCTGATGATACCCATGAGGTGTGGGTCACATGAGCATTTATCTTTAAGTGACAGTTACAGATAGATGAGATACAATTTTTGGCAGGGCTGATAATCTAACACCCATCATCTGTTACAGAAGACTGACAGTACTTTGCTCTTTAATATTTAATCTTAAAGAAAAATAATAGAGCACTCAAAAAATACTAAAAATTGAGAGGTTAATTTAACCCCAAAGGCTTAAATTAACCTTAATTAAAAGGTCTTGATACCTCTGCTTAAAGACTCTTGAAATAACATCCACCTTATTTAACAAAATCCTTTTGTCAACAGAAGAATACAAGGGTTACTTATCAAGTTGCAGCACATATGTTAAAAAATAAAACAAGAAATTGGGTATGAGCAGAAGCTTACCATTAATAGCTGAAAGGTCAAGGTCTGGCCGACTAACTTTATCCCCATCTAATAAAGTGGACTGCAAGTCATCTTTCTCAAAACTACTCTGACTTAATGAGCTAGAGGCAACACCTGCAGAAAGAAGCTGTTATCAAACTACAAGAATTAGAACAGATTCTGTATAAATTCCCAATTAAATATGCTTTCACTAATATGTGGCAATCTTACACAAACTTTGTCACATTTACTTCATATTCATCATTTTTATACTCCCTAAATTTCAGAGTTCATCAACAACACTCAGGTGCAAGAAAGGAATAATGTTATTTCCCCAGGATTTTCAATTTAAGGTCTCAGCAGAAAATTATTTTGCAGTTCTTACAAAAGCAATAGAAATGGACTGTTTTGCAGACAGGGATTTTCAGTCACTTACACTGGGTTTATTAAAAAGATTAAATATAAAAAGCAAGGCAATGATGAGGACACAGTAAAAGTGTAGTTCAAAGTATTCTGCTTACTTTTAACAACCTAATTACTCAATTCCAGATGAATTTTCTATCAGAAGACCCAGACAAGAGTTTAATGCATTTGCATTTACACCTCTTAATCATACATCGTTTCTTAATTCCTTCTGACTACAGATAATAACCAGCAGTGATGCAAGTATAACAAAATATCATCTCTTAACAACATTTTAAAGGTGTTAAGGGTTCCACAGATGGGAAATACAATTTCACAAAATAGCTTTTAAATTCCAGTGAAACCTACCAGCAGAAGTTTTACATTTCTGAGGAAGAACTGATCTTGCTTTAGTTGCAGAAGGTGGTTTAATATCAGATGTTGAAAAGGAAGTTGCTGAAGAATCCTGACAATGAAAAAACAGATAAGACTGAACATAAGCAGCAACTGTGACCAGCAACATATCTTACCTTCAACCTGAATGCTGATGGTAAACAACTGAGCCAGCGTGTGCCCAGGTGGCCAAGAAGCCACCAGCAGCCTGGCCTGTATCAGCACTGGTGTGACCAGCAGGAGCAGGGAGGTGACTGTGCCCCTGGACTGGGCACTGGTGAGACCAATCCTTGAGCGCTGGGTCCAGCTTTGGGCACCACAGGATAGGAAGGACATTGAGGGGCTGGAGCAGGTACAGAGAAGGGCAATGAAGCTCGTGAGAGGTCTGGAGAATATGGCTTATGAGGAGAATCCCAGGGAACTGGGATTGTTTATCCTTTTCCAACCTAAATGATTCTATGAGTACAGTCCCAAGTTGGACTCAGTCTGTATCTAACCATACTCCACGACTCCCTCAAAACCCCACCAGACTCATTTTCTCCTCAGGTCTCGCTGCCATACGCCCGAGCCGCCCCTCACACCACTTCCACCCTTTGTTGAGCGACCCCTGAGCTCGGCAGAGAGGTGCCCGAGTACCTTCTTGGCGTTTTTCTTATCGTACTGCAGGTAGCGAGACTTCACGACTCTTCCCCCTAGAGAAGGAGCGAAGAGAGCTCAGCCAGGCCCGCCGCCGCGCTTCCCGCCGCCGCGCCCCGCCTCAGCCGGAGCGGGCTCCCCCCTCGCCCCACAGCTACCTGGCCGCTTCTTCTTCGATGCTTCTCCGCCCGCCCCCGTAGCGCTGGAGTCGCTCGACAGCGTGGACATCCTGCAATGGCAGAGCGGGAGATAACAACGGCACCGGGAGCCGGGCACCGAGCCGCTCACGCCGCCTCAGCCGCCATCACGTTCGAACGGCGGCGCAGGCGCAGAACCGCCCTCAGCACCGGCGGGAAAACAGGCCGAGCGCCCCCCGGCGGCCCGGAGGAATGAGAGGAGCCCTCAGCGCCCGCCCGGCTCTGGGCGTCACGGCCATAGACTTGCTTGGATTAGAAGAGGCCTTTAAGATCATGGAGTCCAACCGTTAACCCAGCACTGACAGGGCACCACTAAACCATGTCCCTCAGCACCACATCTACACGGCTTTGAAGCCCCCTCAGAGACGGTGTCTCCATCGCTGCCTGGATCAGCCCTTCACAACCCTTGTGGGGAAGAAATTGTTCCTCAGCTCCAACCCAAACCTCCCCTGGGGAGCAAATTGTTCTCAATATCCAACCTAAACCTCCCTCGCACAACTTGAGGCTGTTTCCTCTCATCCTATTGACACCCATGGGGCTCTCCCCAAAGAAAATGGCTCCCACCCAGGCTATGCCTAACCCCTACCCTCCCCTCAGCATCAGAGTAAAGCAGTGAATAAAGGCCTGACAACACCTACACGACTGAACCCCTCCTCCCAAACTCTCTTTTTTCCCCAGGCCTTTGGTGAGAGGCGGCCGCTCTCTTGCGGCTTCACTTGGCAAACCTCAAGAGCACCCACAGATCTTCTGCGCTGCCCCAAGCCTCTAAGAAAGGGCTGGAAAATGGCGGCGAGCACCAGCACCACCACCGCCTCCACAGGAGCCCTCACAACACCGGGGAGGGGACGCTCCCAGCCAAGCACAAGCACTGGGGTTTTTGATAAGAATGCTCCCGCTTCCCTGCCTCAGAAAGCACCTGGCTCCCTCCAAGCGCCCGTCACCGAGCCGCGGGGTGGAGGTGAAGCGGGGACCAGCCGCCATCACCCTGAGGCGACGCTTCGCGCCTGCCGCCCCGGCCGCGCCGCCGGGCGACGCTCATGCGCAGTGAGCGCACGGCGCTGAATGGGCGCCGCCCTGCTCCCCCCACCCGGAAGCGGCTGAGCGGGGCCTGTGGCGGGCGGCGGTGCGGGTCGCCAGCGCTTCACCCACCGGCTGAGGTAAACGGCAGCTGAACGCGGCCTTGCGGCCCCTCGCCATCCTTCCCGCCTTTCTTCCTCTCTTTCCTCTTGCCTCAGAGGGACCGGGTCTCACACCGAGCTTGGACGGCGCTGGCTGCCGAGCCGCGGGGCTGGTGTGGCGGGACGCTGAGGGGCGGGCGGGGAGCTCTGTGTGTGGGTATGGAGGAGAGGGGGGTCTGGCGGGTGGGAGCCGTGAGGTTCCGCCGCCTCCCTCCGGAGTCTGGGAGCCGGGAGCCACTCCTCAGAGTCGCCCTCCGGGGCTCTGGGGCCGGGGTGAGGAGCAGGGCAGGCTAGAGCTGGGCTGTGCCCGGCTCGGGGAGGCTGCGTGGGCTCCTAACGGGCACTGCTGGTGTGTTGCTGTTGAGTCGGTTCGTATCTGATGTGCCCAGAGAGCTGGACGTGCCCTGAGGGAAGGGACATGCCCGTCTACACCTCTCCTCTGCCAGGCGAGCAGGGCTCATGGTGAATCCACCTCCCGCTTGCTGTTCCTTCAGCCCCACCGCCTTCTGCTTTGCACATCATGTCTCTGACCCTCGGCGTGAACAGCCTGGAAACTTCCCTACAGATATCTCAGCATCTTTCAAAAAAAGAATCTCTAAAGCTCTCTGTGTTCTTTTGTTTCCCTGCTCTGGTTTTGGGTGACTCTTGGCGCTGTTGGTGCTGGTGCTGTGTTGAGGTCGAGCTTTTTCATGGTGCCCCTCGTTGCCTAATTGGTGTGTGGCTCTGGCTGTTGGTGTCCGGGTAGTGCTGTGTCTTTTTGGTAAGTTTGGTTTTGCAATCTCTGAAAAGTAAAACTTTTGCAAGCTGGGAACATCTTTTTGTCACACGTTTGTAGGCTAAAAGCAGCAATGTCCTGAGTCGTGACTGTGCAGTTGATGTAGGTGTGTGTGATCCTAGCATAACTTCCCAGTATAATTTTGAACCTTGTTTTCTATTACTCTGTAAGTATTTTGGCAAAATTCTTACCCAGCTTTATTTGCAAGTGCTGTTTATGAGAAGTGAGAGGTACTTTGGGTGCATATGAGTTCAGTCGTCTTTGATTTCACCTTCTGGAAGTGGATGGCAGTTGTAGCAAAGGGCTGGAGATGATCTTGGGCTTCAGGCAAATGTAATTAGCTTTTCAAAGATGTCATCAGCATCCTCCCACGGAACTTCTCGAGGTGGGTTGGTATCGGTTTGGCTCCCAAGCTGTTTGCAAATAAAAGTTTGTTAGGGGTAATTAGAAGCTCTCTGATTTCAGGTCTGCTAACTGGAATCCTGAAGTACTTGCCCTAAAGTAACAGTGTGAGGTAATCCTGTGCTCCAGTTTAGTGTATTGCTGTCACACCCATCAACTTTTAGTAAGTCTTTGGTGTTTTTGACTCAGAATCTTGTCAGGAATAAAGTAATTTAATATAGGGGAAGCAATATGGGGAACTCCTAACACATATAGGTGTTCAGATTAGCTTCAAGGTTGAACTGTGGCTCTTTTTAGAAAAGAGTTAATCTTGATTATTTTTATCATTGAACTAACAATGAGATTCTTTATTTGGTCTACACGTGAAGTCCAGTAACACTGTCAGTGCTTTTCAGGATGATGTATCTAAGGCCATTTCCTTAATCATTAGTGGGTATTAGCATAAGACTCAGGAGTTATGGCAGTAATGTGCCAGAATTGTTCTTTAGAACGGTACCATTTGGGTTGTTTGGAGTTTGTTTTTGTTGTTGTTGCCCTGCTTAAATGTTTCTTTCAACAAAAAGCTTTTTCAGTGGTCAAATGTTGTAGTTTCTGCAGTGACAGGGCACTGCCTGTACAAACGAGGGGTGGAATCAGAGTGGGGAGACTCATAGGCTTGTGTTTTCCTGTGGAACCTAAAACGTTTATAGACCTGAATAATTCAGGAAGAGTAAATGCAGCTGCTGAAAAATTTAGATGAGGTTCATCTAGAAAGTAATGCCTTGTACAGACTGAGCTTTCTGACAAATGATGATTCAAACATCAGACCTCTTGAATAATCTAGTGTATGATTAACTATTTGACTCACATGCACGTAGTTCAATATTGCTGAAGCTAAATATGGCCTTTCCCTGAGCTAGATGGTCAAATACCACAACTCACATACCTCAGGCATTTAAAAAGGAAAAATTCCTAAAAGATGCAACAGGGTTAGTTATCTCAACAGTCAAGGAAAAGTGAAAAATCCTGATTCAACAACAAGTTTGTGGTTCAGTACTTCTCTTGTGAATCTGAAGGCTGATGTTGTTTAATAACCACAAGTCAAGGAGAAGTAAAGCCTGAGATGCTGGGGAGGATTTTTTGTGTTTTAATAAGAGCTAGGAGCTAGTTTTGTTTTTGAAAGAGCTAGGAGTCTCTTTATTTCAGAAAATAAAAATTCAGAGGTTTTGTCTCTAGTATATCATGTTTTCTTGATGTATCAAGTGACTTAAGTGTGGCTCGCAGAGTTGCTTTTATCTGGGCTTTATTGTGCTGTTTGTATCTGATTACCAAATGAAACTCAATGCAGATCCTAGAAAAATCCACTCTTTCTTTAGGTCAATACTTATCAATAAAAGTGTTTTTAAAGGGATTTTTGATATGTGTGCCTTCTACTGATGAACCCTCTTTTTTAAAATTTTAATTCTCACAGAAGTTCAACCTAAAGCTTCTCAAGCAAATTTCTTAGGAACGTAAATGCAGCATTAGACCAGTGAAATTTTTACCTCCTTTGTTGACAACTATAATGCTATTAAGGATAAAATTAAAACTACAGAAGGTGGTAGAAGAGCCTCCAAGCTTCTCTTAGCTTCTGTTCTTTGCATCTAACACTCTTGATTGTGTTCCCTTTGCTCACCAGGGCCATGTTTTCTTTCCTCTGAGTTGTACTCAAGCATAGATGTGTAATTGTGACCTCACACTCTAAGATGATGTGTTATAGACCTTTAATGTCACTGTAAGCCTGATAAGGTACCCTTGTCTTGAGGTTAAATTGCAGACCTTCACTTCCTTTCAGTGACTCATACATCTTAGGTGGTTTGAGGGTGCAGATTGGGATCAGCATCTCAAGGGCCATGGGGAGAAGGTAACTGAGAAGGAAATGCCTGTGATGAAGGCAATTTCTTTGAGTTTTTCCTGTATTACGTTGCATTACTTGCATTGCACTCCAGCTTCTCCTTTGTTAGGCCATCTGTGGCATCATTTCTCTGGCAGGGTTGATTACAAAGAGCAGCAGCAGCAAATGTGGTGTAAATTTGCATGCTCCATTCATTCATCCTTCTGGAGCAGAAAAAGCCAAGAGCTTTTAGTTAAAGAATACCAAGGAGCTCAAGTTGTTCAACAGTCCAGTAGAATTTATGGCAAAGAAAAATATTGAAGTATTATTAGAAAGCTAAGTAATTTTTAGGTAATGTACAGATGCCTTGAATACTGGAAAAAAATTAAAATTATGCCCAACAAATGGCAACTGCATGACCTTATGATGTGAATTAAGACAAGGGTTGAGGCTTTTGCCTCACCTGTAACACAGAGTTAACTGTGGAAACTTTAGGGTGCGTCTATAGCCTATTACCTTGTTGGAAATTCCTTCCTTTGGAAATCAAGGATAAGAAATAGCTGAATGGTTTTGAAATTGCTAAATGTTTTCAATTTGATCAGACAGAAGAGTCTCTCTTGGAGACGGCCATTGGTATTCGAGAATATTGGAAGTCAAGTACTTAAGTTTCTAATTTGTGTTGAGAATTACTTGGTGAACAATGGGAGAGGCTTGAATCTTTCAGTCTGAGGAATGCAGCCCTGGAAATGTACGTGAAAATGTGAAGAACTGGAATATTATAAAGTTCACCCTCAACTGTAATGGTAGCTTTCCCTTTTTAGCTTCTCTATGATTCATTGACTAAATATGTGGCTTCAAATTATGGCCTTATTTAAACTAAACAGAGACCCTGTGCTGATGGGGGAGAAGTTCTCCTCTAGAGTTTTACCACGTTATTAAGTGGACAATGTTGGCTTTAATGCATATTAAACAATTAATTGGCTTAATGGAGACTTGAAAACATTTATAAAATACCATCAAAATTACCATATAGAAATGGGATTTTTGGTTTTCTATTAATGTCTGAGCAAAAAGAATTACAGATTGCTAATAAATTATGTAGCCTACTCTGTTCCTCCTACAAAGTATTGAAGTAGTTCCCTGAAATGTTGCTCTGCTCTGTGATTTAAGTGGCAAGTACAATAAATCCTCCAGTGGAACAGCCCCGTGTTCACTTAGATTATTGTTTGGTGAAGCCCTGTGGGCTTTTATTTTTTATAAGCAAATGAAAGCACTGAGTGATAGGTAATATAAAAATAAATATGGTGTTAGACTGTGGCTTTATAAGCTCGTTTTGTTAGTGCTGTTAACAGAGACACTCTTTGTAGAGCTTATAAAGGACGGAGTAAGGGAAGGTAAGAAAATCCTGAAAAGAGATTTGAGATCAGTTAGACTTGCTTCCATTTTTCTAGACCTGTTGGAATTATCCTTCTAGGATAGTTGAGTAAGGGTGGCCTGTAACTGGAACCTTATATTAAAATTTCTCAAGCCCTATTTCAAATTTGCTTCTCTTCAACCTCACTTGAAACAAGTACCATTAAATGGTGTACAATAAAACCACTGTCTCAAGGATGCAAGTTGTTGCTATATCCTTTAATGCACCAATCCCATGCAACTGTTGCCCCATTTATGGCCACAGAATGAGTAGTCTCATGTTTAGAATAAAAGGTTGGAATCAAAAGCTTTGCATGTCTAACTTTTGGACTTTTTTCTCTTGCCCAGCTTGCCTAACTCTGTCTCTGCATCTGTAAAACAGGACTGTGGTGAAAAATAAAGCTTTGCTGTCTTTTGTAGATGCTGCTGACTGGCCTTAGTAAGTTCTAAATGCTGTGAAGATGTCTCCTTGTGCTACACAAGGCTTGTGAGAAGTCAAACATTTTAAGGAAAACAGGAAGGAGTCTGAATGTGAAGTCTAAAATTAGTTGTTGTGCACCTCGTGCCAGCTTCTGCCACCCACTTATTAAATTCTCTAACGTACAGCTTTGGTTTTTTCCCCATGTATTGAAAAGGGGCTTCTTATAAGAACAGGTATTGAAAGAAATGGTGGTAACTTTGCAGAATTTCCATCTAGAGAAGGTGGTTGGGCTGTGGTTTGCATGCTGGCCACTTTGGTTTCATTATTACCTTCTACTCTTGTATTTCTCCTTTTTCTTCCAGCATTCACTGCACCTGGATTCAGGCTTGTGCTTCCTTGATGAATCCAACTATGTTGATTTCAATTGTTTAAACATTTTATAAATAATTTAGAGATCATAAAATTAGAAGGAATTGTTTAGGCCACTTGACATAAATGAGAAGGTGGCACCTAATTACCTGTTCTAATTAAAAGGAACATCTGTAACTGGGAACTAGCTGATTCTCTACAAAGATCTTTCTCAGCCAGGCCTCATCGTTAGTGTTGGTTGAGTTTTTGCAGTGTAGGGCAGACTTCTGGTGACAATTCTGTCTTATTTTAGCCCAAGTTTGTCTTGCTTTGAATTCCAGCCCCTGGTCTGAGTTACAGCTTTGTCCTCCAGCCTGGTGATTGTTACCAAACTCCAGTTCCCCCTGCAAGGACTTCAACTGATACCAGTCTCCTCTGTGTGTTCCTCACAGACAAAGCTTCTAGAGTATTTTGCTGCTGTTTTCTAACAGATTGTTGTTGTAGTTGTTATCTCAGCTTCTTGGTTGAATCTCTGATATATTCTAGATGCAGAATATATCTCACATACCGTCTGGGTACAAGGGTAATGCAGCTGCCTAACTAAATATTCATTTAATGTTTGTCTGGGAATTGCATTTGCTGTCATATTAGAATACCATGTTTAAATTATTACTTGCTCTGGTTTTTAAGCCTATTTCAGGATAGCTCCCATTCCATCCCTCTGATGGAGTTTGTTTCTTGGATAAATTTGAAGTGATATGTCTATAAACTGAGCTGAAGTTTGTTTAGCATCTGTTTTCTTGCTCCTATGCTACTCAACTATGTAATTGATCTAGGTTTTTCTGTTTACATACTGCCTTCTCAATCTCTGTGATACATTCTTTATCAATAACTCTTGTTTTTTTTAGAATTGTCATGAAAATGTTTACTTTGATGTCAGGAATCCACTAGAAACTAATCCTCCAGGTGCTTGATGATACCCTGTCCTTATCTGAGTACTGAGACTCGTTAGATAGCCAATTTATAACTGTCCAATGTGCCTCTTTTGCTTTTATATTCTAATATATTCTAAATCTCCCCTTCTCTAGTTTAAAATCCTGCCCCTGTGCTGACTTTCTGTTTACTCCCAATGTGACTGTGCATTGAAATCCCCTCTCAGCACGTTCCTCCTCCTGTAGATTATCTCCCAAATCATTCCTATGGAGCAGTGGATGTCTGTGTGACCTCCCATCAAGTTGTATGATCACCTCCTAATTTAGAAATCTTTATTAATACATTAAGGTTGATGTCTGGGTGATGCTTTGTTGGGAATCTTGAGGATGAGAGGCCTTTCTCTTTGTAGTTTTTCAGCCATACTGCCCTGAGCAGACGCTGCCAGCTCAGACTGTCACTGCCCTGGGGTGTGCACTGGTAGAGACCATCTGCATTCTGGTTTCCTCTTGGGAAAGTGTGATCTGGGAGTCTGGGGCAATGTGTCACATAGATGTTGGTAGCTGAGATGATGGGGTGAGGAAATGTGTATGAGTCAAGTCAGAGGTCAGCACCTAGACTCAGCTCTTCGATGTGGGCAAAAAGTTGGTGCCATGTTTCTTAGGGTGCAGGTTGGGCAGAAATGCTGAGGGGACTTCCTCTGTCATACCAGACTCTATCTGAAACTAATTGCTGGGGAGGAAAAAAAGGAAGTCTGTACAAGACTGACTCCCTTGAACTGGCTGGCTTGAGAGGAAAATGGTCACTGTTGTTCTTCTTTCTGTCTATGCTCCAGACTTGTCTTCCCCATGAGCAGCAGCCAGCTGTAGGTTCTCCTGGATGTTAAGGTGTTTGAGTGTCTCTAGGTTAAGAATGCTTAACACCTGCATAATTACTTCAAAGGTACTTCAGAACTTATTAGCTACTGGTCAATGCTAATTATAGGAAGTGGAGAGGGAACTTTGGGCTCACTGGTCCATCCTGCTTTGTGACCAAGCTCTTGCAATAAGTGTAATGAATGAAGAATGAAATTTAACAGGGAGGGGGGAACATTCTCAGAGGGATCATGCAGCTTGGCCAGAGATATGCTGTGGTTTGTCTTGCTGTCTGTGGCTTGCTCAGCCTTCCCTTTGATGAGTAGCCACTAAAAATGATCCAGCTTGCATAACAATGTCTTGTGTGAGCTTACTCTCCAGAGTTCCCTTAAAGCATAGCCCTCTGCTCTGGGGCTGTTCATGAGGCAGAACTATGTCATATGGTTCTGTGAAGTGATTCATGACTTGCAGTGGAAGTGGAAGCAAAATGCTTCCAACTCTGCCAGCTTTAATTGGAAACGATTGCTCTCTGTGGCCTTATGCAAGTTCCTGTGCAGTTGGTTGGTGGCAAAACCCAACTTCATTGGCACTTCTCTGCCTCTTTTATATATATATATGTTCAGCATGTAAGTGTATAATTAGAACACTTTGTTCTTGAAACAAAAGTTGAACTGATATTCTGGATATGAAGTTTTGCAGACCGTTAAAGGGGATAGTTCATTATCCTTCTCCTTTTATTACTTGTCAATAAGTTTGTTAAACTGTTGAACTAAAGCAGTGTAAGCAAACCTAGTCCTGGTGATCTGGGTGTACCCACTTGCAATTAAGAGAAAAATCACCAGCAAAAGCACAGAAAGTTATGAAATCTAGAGGCTTTTAACTTGGCAGTAAGAAGGAGGTTGACTTTGTGAGTTTGATGTTAGGTCACCCTAACACCAGGGTTGAAAAGAGGAGAAAGCAATCAGAATACAGCATTTCTGGAGACTGGTGCATGAGGTTCCTGAAAGCCAGTGAGGGAAGAGTTGCTGTGCTAAAGGCCAGTGAATGAAGTGGGTTTTTTTGGGATCTTGGTAGAGGAACTGAAAAGTAGTTGCAATGAGACTAATTTTACGTTGTTGCCTAAAATGGAAGATAAAAAGCAGGTTGAAACCTTTTTGTATCAAGGATGTGGTTCACTCAAGTGAAATTAGCAGTCTTCTGTCTGGGTAAGTTCTGCATGTGCAAGAAATCACTCCAGGGTGCAGGAGCTGACAGTGGTGTTTGCACTGGTCAGCCTCAGGCACCATTTCCTTAAAGCTGAGTGGGGGTAAATACTGGACCTATTTGTACCTTCCACAAAAAGAGGTCACTTGGGGGAAATGGAAAGAACAACGTGTGGATCTGAGTGTCAGAACCACCTCCTTCCTTTCAGCTCTGCACTCCTGCCATAGCTCATGGCTGCTCTAAACTGTCACTGCTGGTTTAAAGAGTGATCAAACCCTGTTTCTACATCTCGTGCAGCTTTAAGGGAGGGTTTATGTGAGGGGATGAATCAATGTTTGTGAAGCAGGCCAGGGAAATTACCTGGGTTAAAACCAGCCTGGGGAAACAAGGAAGTTTTAATTGGAACACTTATCCCAGTTCAGTTTGGGAATGCTTGTGCTGCCTTAACAGAGAGGAAGGGGATGGTATGGAAACAGAAGTGAGGAGGGATGTGGCAGCTCTCTGCTCTATAGGATAGGCCAAGCAAACTGAAATAGTGTCACTGATGTGCAGAAATGGTGCATTTTTTCTTTAATAATTTGACTACTTAGTAACTTTATTCTCGTCCTTCAGAAAATACCATACCCTAGTACCTCTTGTACATGTAGTTTTTTAACACCTGGCTTTTTTCTCTCTTCTTTTCTAGATGATGGGCACTGCATATTAAGCAAGGGTGACAACTGAAGCCCATTTGGGGACAGAATGAGTTTAAAAGATGCTGACAGTGCAGTTTGCCAGGCAAAGACAGCTTATAATCTTCATATTTACCCTCAACTCTCAACAGAAAGTGCTCCCTGTTGCAAAGTAACAGCGACCAAGGACAGCACATCTTCAGATGTCATCAAGGATGTGATTAGCATCTTAAACTTGGATGTCTCCAAACATTACGTGCTCGTGGAAGTGAAAGAATCGGGTGGTGAAGAATGGGTACTTGATATCAATGATTCTCCTGTCCATAGGGTTTTACTTTGGCCTCGTCGTGCTCAGGATGAGCATCCCCAAAAGGATGGGTACTACTTTCTTTTGCAAGAAAGGAACACTGATGGGACCATCAAATATGTCCAGATGCAGCTGCTTTCCAAGGAGACGGATGCTCGGCGGTTGGTGGAAAGGGGTTTTCTGCCCTGGCATCAGGAGGACTTTGATGACTTGTGCAATCTCCCCAACTTAACGGAGACAACACTCCTGGAGAATCTCAAATGCCGCTTTCTGAAACACAAAATCTACACGTATGCAGGAAGCATTCTGATTGCCATTAACCCCTTCAAGTTCCTGCCCATTTATAATCCCAAATACGTCAAGATGTATGAGAATCATCAGCTCGGGAAGCTGGAGCCTCATATTTTTGCCATTGCTGATGTGGCTTATCACACAATGCTTAAGAAACACGTGAACCAGTGCATAGTTATATCGGGTGAAAGTGGCTCTGGGAAAACTCAAAGCACAAACTTCTTAATTCACTGTCTCACAGCACTGAGCCAGAAAGGGTACGCGAGTGGTGTGGAGAGAACTATTCTAGGAGCTGGACCAGTTCTGGAGGTAAATTCAACCTAAAATTGCCTTCTGTGGAAATTGTTTCTTGAAAACTTCAAATAACTGCTGTTGATTACTGGTGTTGAGAGTCACCTACTTGGTTGAGGCTTTAAATAGCCCTGGGCTGCCTTGGCATTTGGCCGCAGTGCTTGACTGCTTCTAATTGATTTTCCTTAATTCATCCTTCCGTTCAGTGACTTCCTGTTGCTTTTAATTTGTATCTGACTTAACTTTCCACCACTAAACATGAATATTCTGGGGCAGAGGTTACCTGTGTTTTCCCTCATAAAGAACTCGATGGCATTTGAATCAAATTGTAAGGAAATGTTTTCCTGAGAAGGTTGTTCCCCTGGAACATGGAATGCTCAGTGTAATTGTGTGAGCAAGTCCTGCAGCATTCTTGTGGACTCACATTCTGAGGGAGTTCTTTGCTTTCTAGAAGTCCTTGTTTCGAAGAGAGCAACATTGTTAGTCGGGGTGAAAGTGTGAGTCAATTTTGGCTTTTAATTGCTACAACATTTCTAACAGAAAGTAAAACCAAGGAGGTGAGAAGAGGGGCGTGCAGCTTGCTTTGCATTGGGTGAGGGCAGGATGAACTTTAACTGATCTTTTAGACCTCAGCCTCTCCCTTTTGCTGTCTCATCTGAAAGGAAACACTCTAAAAGCTTGGATGGATGTGATGGTTGCCTGGGAGAAAACTTCAAGAGCAAGGAACTTGAGCTCAGCCATTGTAATTTTTAGGTTTAAATACTCTCAAATGTAACTACACTTGATTAGGCTTTTGGGTAACAACATGAAAAAGCAATGAAGCTCCACTTTGAAATGTTACATGTGCAAGTGTGATCTGAAAGCTTTTCTGTAAAGAATGAGGAATATGTGCAAGTTCTTTTTTGCCTTCCTTTCTGCTGCTTGAAAGAAGAAGTAGAATTGCTTGAGGTTTGTTGCTTGCTGGAGCTCAGGTTTGCAGTTCTAAACAGAAAACAGGAAGGGGTCACTGTGGAAAGCACTGTTTGATCAGCTGATCTGCTGCCTGAGAGAAAATTAACTCTTTCAGCTCCTAGGCTGCCAGATGTGATGCAGCTGTGTTGCAGTCTGGCCATTGGATGTATTGAACATGAAGTGCACACAGCCATGGGTCCAAAATGAAAATTAACTTTGCTGGAGCCATGGGTAGATGTTGTGTGTGTCCAGGAATGTTAATGAGGAGACTTTTGTGATTTTCTGCAGGAAGATTGGTTGTCACAAGTCCTGCAGCTTCTTCAGGCTCCCACTGAGCATTTAATAATGCATTTCATGAGAAAATAGCCTTGCTAGCTAGAAATGTGATGGCTGGTTGAAAGCTTAGCTTGCAGACTTGCCACATGGAGTCCATACTGTCTAAAGTGTGAAGCTCTTTTTCTGAAATGATCAGAAAAACTCCTCACTCTACCTCTTTGAGGTTGTTTCAGTCACAAACTGATTCAGTGTAAACTTGTCCTCCCAAATATCACAATAAAGGAGTTTATGGCAACTATATGTAAAAAAGAGGCACATCTGTATCCCCAAAAGGCCTTTTGGAACTGAATACGTGTTGTTGTATTAAAATTATCATTCATTGACTTGCAATTATGGGGAAATTGAACCTTGCAGATGCTGAGATTTGTCCAGGCTGAAATAAATCACTGGGGTACCTGATTTTGGCACAAAGGGAATAGAAATATAACTCTATTTAAGGTAGTGGGAATATACTTCTTTGTTCACCCAACTTCAGCACTCATCACAAAGTGATGCTTTAGGACACAGAGAAATAAAATTAAGCTGTTCTACTTTGGATCCTGCAGGGTGGTGGACAGTGGAGCTTCCATGTTTCCCAATGTGGATGCTCTTGTGCAATTCCAGGCAGTAAGTGTAATTTACAAAGAAAAACCAAGTCCAATCTTAGTCCTGGGGGAGGGATGCAAAGGAAGCTTCCTCTGCTTTGTGCAAGTTAAACTGACAGACTCTGCTGTCAGAGTTGGTCACTTCTAAATCCAATTGTGGTGACTCATTTGGGTTTTTACTTAAGGGAACTGAAGTGGTAAAAGGGAATTTTTCTTAAATGGATGTTTCAGGGGACTTTTTGCATGAACAGTTCTGTAGTGGCCTAAACTGTTTGAGAATGTCCTGTTCAATCTTTGAAATTTTATTTTGAGCCCTCCTGAAAGCTGAAAGTGTACTCTTGACTGAAGTCTGTTTCCCAGACATTTTCATGTAGAATTTGGTTGCATTTTGGTTCAGAACTTCCCCTTTTTAGTGACTTTTGATTTTCCTGACACCTAAGTAAAATGGGTCTGTTTATAGGCTGACCTTTGGTTTGCTTTAACTCCTTGAACTACATTTGTAGCCCACAGAGGTGAACAATATTAATGTGCTGTGGAAGTGGATTTATCGTTTTATCATCACATACTTATCAAACTTGGAAACATATTTCTTACTGCCTCCTCTTTCTATGTTGGCTAATAAGTCTCTATTTAAATTTGGAAGTAATTTGAAGATATATTAGAAGAATATATTAGTATTTTGGCTCCTTGTTCACAATTTGTAGGCTTTGAAAATGGAGTTATAGCATGAAGGGAGATTTGACCTTAAATATGACTCACTGTTATGTTCTCATTCATCTGGGAAATGAAGGAGCTGGTCCTGAGACAGCCTGGTTAAAAATTAAATGTGGTACCAGCACAATTGCTGTCACATGCACTAGTGAAAGGAGAGCTGGTCATGGGTTAGTCTCTGATCCTCAGATGCTTCTTGCTCAATCCCAGCACAGTCTGGGCTGTCTGAAGATCCCTTGTTGGGGATGTAGGAAGCAGAGGTAGCTTGCACTGCTGGTGGTGTTTGGCACCTCTTGGAGCCTGACAGCTTCCATGGCACAGGGATGCATCAGCACAGCCTAAAGCTGTGGGGTGTGCTGGTTTTTGAGACATAAAATTGCCCTAACTGTGTAGGAATTGCTTTGAGGTTTATTTTTGTTCCACCAGGCGAGCGTAGATCATCTCCAGTGAAGGGCAGTTTCTTTTAACACTGTAGGAAGATAAAGACAGGCTCTGTTTTAAGATACTCCTGACTTCTTCACCCTCTCCTAAATTTAGGGACTAAAGTATAGGCTCTGACTGGGAGTTTTGCCTTTTTGTATTGACTGTCAAGTTGAGTTCACTTACAGTTGAAGTCCTAAGAAGGAATTTACATTTGGGAATTATTTTCTGGCTCCAATTTGGAATTATGAATCAAACCTTTATTTCTCTTACAGAGTCTCAAACAAGATAATTAAGCCTTCTAAAGAAGTTTCCAAGAAATTTGTAGTTTCCTTTCACTGGGGAAAAATGTCTTAAAACACATTTCAGCCATAAAGTGCACAGTTGTGCAATCTAACACTCTGAACTTATTTGGGAGCCCTAAAGTTAACTTCTCAGATGCTTCAAGCCAATTAATTTAGTGAAGTGGCAGAAAATTGAGTGAGGGGATGGGAGCACGTGGTGGGGGACATAGTAAGAAGAAATTGGAGCTTCCTCTTCTGGCAGCAAAGCTCCTCGTGGCTTGTTGTCTGCTGTTAAATTGCAGCCCTTAGTATCTGGGGTTTATTACAGAAGTTATTTTCTTAGTGTGCTGAAAGTTCATTTCCCTCTGAAATGGAAGCTGAGGAGAGGCAGGACAGATGGACATACCAGGGTTGTAACTTTTTCATGTCCCTTATTCCCATTTGGATGTGTCCTTGAAGATTTCTTAGTGTCACTGAGCTGTTGTTTGGAAAGAATTAAGGCCTGAATGAAATGGGAAGTCCAGCAGGAAGCATTCATTAAGTGGCCTTTTAAAGAAAATCTGAATTAATGAATATTGACAGCAGTCAAGTGAGTGAGAGGATAAGATTTCCTAGAACTCAGCCTGTTCAAAAGCTTCCTAAATTTCATTGTAGAAAGTAATTAATTACTGTAGATGTGGTGCTTTGAGACATGGTCTAGGGCTCAGGGAGATGTTGGACAGCTTGCTGATCCTAGAGATCTTTCCCAACCTGAATGATTCTATGATTCTAAACTTTATGGAAAACAGAGTAAAGCAATTTGCTGTCAGCTCCATTCTCTTTATTCCAGTCCCATTGTGCTTGTGGTTTTGGTATAAGATGGGCTTGAGCTGAGTGCTGCTTTGACTCTGGGTTTCATTGGTATTTGCCATGCAAGTCTGCATATATATTTAGTGGGTGTAGCCTGTTCTACTTAAGGGAAAGTAGTTGTTTGGAGGCTATTATCTGCATGTGTTTGTTTTAAGCATCATAATCAGAGGAGGAATGGAACTTCCTTTTTCTATTTGGTTGGATGTTACTGGGGATTTTGGGGTAGAAATGGGTTGTTGTGCACTTTTCCCTGCAGCACACACATCTCTTGGGGGGGGAAAAAATCACCTTGTCCTCTAGACAGTCTCACCACGTGCATTGCTCAGACTTCCCTGGGACATTATCCTGTAAAATTACCCTGGATGCTGCAGTGTCTGCAGTGAGAGGCTCTTTTACAGCATGTTTGGGAAGACCATCACTAAACTGAGCCCAATTCTGAAGCCAGAGTTTCCTCTTCCAGAGTAATTTGAGTTTTCAGTGTCATTTGGCATATTAGGGGATTGGGCTGTGCAGTGCTGGTTCTGCTGTGGGTGAGAGTGGTTTGCATAGAAATTCTGAGAGATTTTCCACATCTCAGCAATTCTTATGAATCACAGAATGTCAGGGGTTGGAAGGGACCTCCAAAGACCATCTAGTCCAACCCCCACTTAATGAAGAATTAAGTGAGCTCTTTAGTTGTGTTTCTGAGCACGTGTGTGGTTTGGGAGTTTTTTTACAGCAAATAAAGGAGAGTTTGGCATTTTTCCCATGCATGCTTTAAAAGCTGTCACTGTTGTAGGAGTTCTGAGTAGCAGCCTCCACTTTATGCCTCTTGCATTCCAAGGTAAGAGGATGGGTTGGATGATTTCCTGGCTCCCAGAATAGACCATCTCAACTCTGGTTCCTGCTGGCCTTGGTCTTCTATTTTTGACTCACCCTCTTCTTATACAGCTAATGTTCTGCATTGGAGAGATTTTGGGTTAGTTTTTTTGGTTTTATCTGTCCCCTCATGGATTTCACAAGGGAAAACAGTAAAATCTTAGCTGAAATTGTCTCTTGTACCCTCAAATCTTAAGAATTTATCTTGCAAAGGTGGAGGTGGCTCTGTGTAAAAACAAACCAGTTGAATTTATGTATAGAGTACCTGGCTAGAATTATCTGTGAAAGATGCTTTCCATGCAGAGCAATGGCTGGGAAATATGGGAGCTTAATTATCTGCAATCCTTTTTTTGGTGGGAAAGCTAAAAGAGATCTAACTGCTAAATGCCAAAATAGTTAACATATCAAACTTTTGCCCCTTTCTGATTTTAGGCAGAAATGTCCCTTCTGACAGAGTTAAAATATGTTGAAGAATATGGTGGCAGTGCCAAGAGTTCAAAGTTAAATGTTACAAAACAAAAAAAAATCCCTCACCCCAAATGTTAAACGACTTGGAACATTCTTTAAAAACTTGTAGATGTCAAAGGCTCTTGTGAGAAAACCATTCAGTAGATGAAAACTTGCCTAAAAACTGATAATATTAGATCAGCTTTTAAGAATTTGCTGTATGCTTTGCCTAAATACCAGACACATGAGATCATAAGAGCCTTTAGTTTTAAACTGTATTCATTGCTTACATGAGTAATCACTAAGAAAAGTTTTTCAGGAAGCTTGAGTTATGGGATTTCTTAACTCTATAATGCCAAAATATTTATTATTTTGGAAAAAAATGGCAAATTCAGCTATACTGTGTTTTGGCTTCTTGAATATAACAAGTAAACTGATAGTTAATTGGTAGCTTAAGTTAGAAAAAATTTTAAAAAGGAGGGTTTTGGGCATCAATTTGCAATTCTACTGTTCTGCAGCCTGGCCAAGTTCTCTACAAGAGATCTCTTCACACGCTGGATGGGAAGTTGGATGGAGTTCTCCAGAGAGCCAGAGCTGAGCAGCTGTCAATGGGAGAGGAATGGGGGGGTTGATCTCCAAAGCAATTTGCTGTGCTGGTCTTACTGGGCTTCTGCTTTTTGATTGGGAACTGCACAGAGCTGACTTGGATTTAATGCAAAAATTAATATGCCTGTGGATGCAAAATGAGCTCTAAAATAATAATCTGGACAGTTAGTTATTGGAAAATAGCTGCATAAAAATACTGGTTGCTGTGGTCAGTGCTTGCTTTGTATAATCTGAGTGGGGATCTCTGCTTTGTAGCACGTGTACATGGTCTCTACAAGTGAGCTCAGCCTCAGTTGTCTATAAACACCTCTGGGCACAAACCCACTCTAGAAACCCATTATTTTTCTGAAATTAAAGCAGAATCACCCTGTGGGTTTTTACCCTGCACAGCACGAGCTCCTTGAGCTTCTTTCTTTAGGTCAGAAATAAGAGTTGTCTGAAGAATTATGGATGTTCTCCCAGTTTATGAGGAGTTTCTGGGATTCTCAGCAGCTGGCAGTAGAAATATACACTTCTAAGAGAGAAATAGTGCCCCAGGTATCACACCCTGGGAGGCTGCAGCCCTTCAGGTAGTTTGGAAAACAAAAACCAAAACAAACTAAAGAGAAAAGGGAGAGTTCCAATACACCAACACATGACTGGCATGACAACAGTGCTCCCCTGGGGTATATAATTGGGCAGGTTGATGTCTAAGCAGTTTAGTTGTGGTCAGTACATGCTTGGCCATCACTCTCCGGATGTGTGTGGAGGAAGAGGGTGGCATTTGGTGAAATCATTCCATCAATGTTCTATATTAGGGCAGGAGGATTTCCTAATGGAGCCTTTAACTGCTTGGAGCTTCAGGAGGAAATATCAGTGGCAGGAGTTGCTGGTGATAGCCTACAATGGGCTGTGTATTTTTCTAAACAATTATATTTAGACNCCATTCCCCTGAGCATTTTGGTGCCTCCTCTGGACACTCCAATATGTCCCCATCCTTCTTGTGCTGATGAATTTCACACAGTTTCTTCTCTATGTGCTGGATTGCCTCCTGCATCTTAGAAGGAAGCCAAGTTTTTCTTAACCTAAGAATGTATAGTTAAAAATTAAGTTAAGGACATTCCCAATAACTATTTCTACTGAACTTTTAGATGTAGTAAGTTATTTGTATAGTTCTTAAGTGTAGCTCACGCAGAGGATATTTAGTTATGTTGTATTAGCAGCTATCAGAGGGCTCATGATTCAGGCAGAAGTATTAAAGATACACCATCAGGATCTGTGCCATACCTGGTTTCTCTTCTTTCCTCTTAGTGAATCTACATTTTGCCGTAGCAGAGTGAGCTGCCCAAGGAGTGTGATGTGGTTTTGTAAACCCACAGTTCTCTGTTTGTCTTTTTCCTGTTTTTTGAATACACAGCTCTGAAAATCCGTGAACTAATTTAAAAATGAGATCTTACCTTTCTGTTCTCGCAGAGAAAAATTGTGTTTATTGTGAAATTTTTGTGTGGGAGCAAGACTTTGGGGAACAGGACGTAGTTTGTGGCTTTCTTATGGAAGAGGCAGTTTCATGGTCGTTGTGCTGGTGTCTTCCCACTGAATATCCTCTCTAAGGCCTCACTTGTTAATGAGGTTGATTTGCACTCTTGAGCTGTGATTATCTTTGCAATGCTCTTAAGAACATCTAAATATATTATTCTCCTCCTTCAGTCCCTTAAATATTATTGCATGGGGTATATAATACATATATACAGGTCTGTGAGGGACAGTGGAGGCTTCCTAAGGTGCCTTTTTAGTATGTGTGTGTTGCCATTTCCCCAGGATTTTGAGTGAGCAATGAACAGGAGAGCTTGGAAAGCTCTGTGTTGGCATGCTTTAATTGAAAACTAACTCATTCTGCTTTATTACAGGCATTTGGAAATGCAAAGACAGCACACAACAACAACTCCAGTCGTTTTGGGAAGTTCATCCAAGTCAACTACTTAGAGAATGGGATTGTCCGGGGGTAAGTACAGAGCCAGCATCCTCTGGGGCTCAGCTCTGGGCTTGTAGGAGCTGGTGGAGAACCTGTTGTGTATAAAATGCCACCTCATTGAAGCTCTTCTCATGTCAGAAGAGCAACTGAGCTTTGTTGGATTAATTGAGTGATGCATTATATATTTATACCCTGCTGCACAATCTTACCAGGTTAAGAACTGGCTGCTGCTGCATCTTCACCTTCATTTTACCTTCATCCTCACACCTGTTGTCCTCTCTGTTCTGCAATTAAAAACAGAAGGTCTGCATTTTTCAGAGGAGTTGGAGAGAAGTGAAATAGGTTTGAGGAAGCCATTTAAAAGAAAAAACAAAACAGTTTCAATATAAGTTATAAAGACAATGATAAAAATACTATTTTACTTGACTGAATTGAATTATGACTTTACTTGACTGAATTATTGAATTACTATTACAATATTGACTAAATATTGAATATTATTGTGGGAGGTGTCCCTGCCCATGGCAGGGGGGTTGAAACTAGATGATCTTTCAGGTTCTTTCCAACCCTGACAATTTTATGATTCTATGATTCTTATAATGACTGAGTTAATGAATGATGATTTTACTTGACTGAATTAATGTGCTTTATCTGAAGGTCAAACATGGAACATTCTTTACCTACATTTATTTTTTTTAATATATGATAGTCACAGCTTTTAAATATATGATAGTCAAGCTGAGTGTTAGAATTGTGTTTATATTTTTCACCCTGTAGTAGATGCTATAATGTCATATTGTTGTAGTCTCTCAATATTAATCAAGGATTATGCTTCTCTTTAGTAGTTGCCACTTTCACTTTAAGTGAAGAATTTTCTCCCAAACTTTTCTGTGCTTAGTAATTTTTTTGCAAATAGTTGTGCAGCTGCTTGTCTAACATGATGCCATAAAAGAATCTCTTTCAGACCTTACTTTGTAAAATGCATCTTAAATTTTTAGCCAGTAAATGTCACATGTTGTGAGGATGTCCCTGTGCTAGTGCAAGGCCATATTGGTGTGGAATTCCACCAACCTGAAGTGTGTTGCTCCCACCAGTGACTTCTGTGCTCCAGGCTCTGTCCTTTGGCTCTTCCTCATGTTTGCAGTCTACAGAGTGGCAGTGCCACAAGTGACTGGGAGCTCTGTGCTGCATCTGAGCCCCTTCCAACCCAAACCATTCTGTGATCCTATTCTGAACAAACTTGGCATCTTCCCAGCTGAAGTCCCACTAGCTCAGGGGGTTGTTACAATGTGAAGACATTTGTTTTGTCTTCAGCATGAGTAAAAGCTGCCCCAACTTTGCCCTCATTCGTTGTGTCCCATGTCAAGGAGTTTAGATTATCAGTTAGGAGATTACTTTGCTAAACTGAGGGATTTTCTGTCTGTCTGACTTCCATGTGAGGCTGACATAGACACTGCCATAAATTGAGCAAATTTAGATGAAGGATCAGACAGTTATCCAGTATATTTCTGGGGTCTTGTATTCTTTCCATTCCTTGTCAGATAGTGGTTAATCTCAGGGTAGATAACATATTGTTAACACTCTGCATATCTTGGTGCTTGCTGTGTTTTTTTCATCAGCACTTTTCTAGCTTGGTCTGACTTTTTTCCGTTATGTCTACTAAAACCAAGCACTGGAAAAAGGTATTTCTGAGCTATTTCTGGGGTATTTCTCTTTGATCCAATGACAGTACAGCACACACTGAAATTTGGTTTAGGTTTCAGATAGTGACTAAGTTATTCCCTTGTATATTTTAGTGGGGATTTCATTATTTGAACTCTTTCAGCAGCTGCTGTCTGATGTTTTTTGAGGTCTCTTCTTTTGCCCTCATGCTTTTCTCATTTTTTCCTGGCTCTTCAGGGCTGTTGTTGAAAAATACCTGCTTGAAAAGTCTCGTCTGGTTTCTCAAGAAAAAGATGAAAGGTAAGAGATTAACAGTTTGCTAACACAGTTATAATCAATGCAAGAGTTTAAGAGTATTGAAAATATATAGAAGAGCATCTAAAGCATATAGAATCAAAGCAAAATTATATTTTAATGAAAGAGAAATATATTGACCTTGTAGGAACTACCACGTCTTTTATTATCTGCTACTTGGAGTCAATGAGGAAGAGCGTAAAGAATTTCACCTCAAGCAACCTGAAGACTATTTCTACCTCAATCAGGTAATTGATTGCAGAGCTTTACCAATGCATTGATAAGTGGTGTCTGTCTGTTATGAAAAAGCAGAACAGATTATTCTAATTTTCTTTGTCTTTAATTATGGCTCTCTCTTCCCAGCATAACTTGAAAATTGAAGATGGGGAAGATCTCCGGCATGACTTTGAGAGGTTAAAACAAGCCATGGAGATGGTTGGCTTCCTTTCAGCAACAAAAAAACAGTGAGTAGAAGCCTTCAAGCTTTTGTTACTGACAGCTAGTTCATCTTCATGAATTGCAGTGAACAGTTTGTGTTGGGATCACATTTAGTCCAGTAGGAAGCCAGGAGAGCAGAGTATTTGAGGGCTTACAGACAAACCCTGGAGTAGAATTAACTCTGCTAACCTGTTGTTATGAACTCGTGAGAAAAATTCTTATAAAATTCAATCTTTCTCCCTTAGGATTTTTTCCATACTTTCAGCTATTCTCTATTTGGGCAACGTTACATACAAGAAGAAAGCTACAGGTCGTGATGAAGGGTTGGAAGTAGGACCTCCTGAAGTGTTGGACATTCTTTCCCAGCTTTTGAAAGTAGAGTATTTCTCTCTGGCTCTAATGTTTGCTACACCCTTTTGTCTTGCTCTACCTCAGCATTTTACTTGGCTCCCTTGTTGCCTAGTTTGCTATATTTAGATCTAGTTCATGGTACTTACACAACATTTATCATACAGGAAGGGAAATGGATTAAATTGGTTAGAGATGGAATATAGCCCATAGCATGGAAATATAATTGCTTACTCACTAATCATAGAGGGGTAAATTTAGTGGAGATTTGTTCTTCACCATCATAGGGAAACATCTGAATGAATCAAAGCTGAGAACAATGTAAAGAAGTTGAAGAACTTGTAAAGAAGTTAAATAAATTGTAAAGTTATTGAGGAAAGATAAATGTAGCTGTTATCAAAGAGCTTGGGCTTCTCTGAGGAAATTGTGTGTCCACTGTTGCTATTGGGGTGACAGTAACTCTTGTCCTTGCTTGTTTTGAAGGTTAAACGAGAAATCCTAGTGGAAGTGCTAACAAAAAGAAAAACTGTGACTGCCAATGATAAGCTTATTTTGCCATATAGTCTCAATGAGGTGAGTAAAAGAACACTACTAGAATGATGCTAAATAACTGAAACTTGCTTTTTTGGACCAAAAAAATAATAATGTGTCACACTTTCCCATTCAATGAGGGATGTTTGGGAAGTTAGAAGTTAACATTAAAGGAAAACTCTGATTTATTTGTCTCCGTTAGGTTTGTAACCTGTGAGTGATGCTGGTCTGAAACAGAAATGCTTTTTTTTTAAATGAAATTCTGAACATTGTTTCATCTGCAGGCAATAACAGCTCGTGACTCGATGGCAAAGTCCTTGTACAGTGCTCTGTTTGACTGGATTGTTCTGAGAATTAATCATGCACTCCTTAACAAGAAGGACATGGAGGAATCCGTTACAGTAAGTCTCTCTCAGAACCAAGGCTTTGTAGCCAGTTGTGTATTTTGAGCTGACAGACAATACCCTAGATGAGATGTGCAGATATCTGGGGTTAATGTTGATTCTTCTGAAGTCTGTGGTAAATTTCTTGGTAACGTTTAATCAGCTCTGTTTTCAGGGGGGGGTTTAAAAGTCATGTAGACATGGTGCTGAGGGACATGGTTTAGTGGTGACCTGGCAGTGCTGGTTGGACTTGATGATCTTAAAAGTCTCTTCCAACCAAAATAATTCTCTCATGCTCTGACTGTTAAACATTCAAGCTGTATTAGCACACACTGTTTGTCATGATTAGCTGTTGTGGGCCAAGTCACCAGATTGCTTTACTGGGTTTCTACATCTCCTTTTAGTGTTTGTCCATTGGTGTACTTGATATTTTTGGATTTGAAGACTTTGAAACCAACAGTTTTGAACAGTTCTGTATCAATTATGCAAATGAGCAGCTGCAGTATTATTTCAATCAGCACATTTTCAAATTGGAACAGGTAAGAAATTAGTTACTGAAACAACCTTTTTTTTTTTTTTTTCAAGTGCTTATATTATGCAAACTTCACCTCTACTCTGCAAACCCTCATGGCATAGTTTTTTATAATTGCTTGAATATATTTCCCAAAGTCTTTATTTTTTTTAATTTCTTGTTTTATTATTGTTTGTTTGAAGGTTGTAGCTTTACTCTGAGTGCTCTACATAAAGCAATGATAGCAAGGTCTTTTTTTCAAGGGCTTAGCACTGAGTTTCTGCTTGCCTGCAAGAAACTAAAAAGACATTCAGGCAATCCTAGGGAGAAACCAGATGAAACTAAACTCTGAAAGTCTGTAGGTGAGGTGTTTGTTTCAGGTTTGTTTTGTTGTTTTGGTTGTATTTTTAATGGTAGGTGAAGGTGTTCCAAGTTTTTGTTTTGCATTAATAGTTGAGAGACCATTTCTCTTATTTTTGTCAGTCTGTAAATATTTCAGAGCCAATCTTTGTTGCTTCTTGCACCTGACTGCACTTAGGGGGGGTACGACTGTGTGTTGACACTGGCAGTACTTCTGAAACCCTGGTATTACTGGTATATGTTGACTTGTTTGCAGATGGTATCATCTTAGAGAGCCCTTTGCTGCAGGAGCTGACAGATCCTGTTTCTAGGCTGGGGCTTGGGCTGGTTTTCTGCTTTAGACTTGGATTTTTTTTTCTGCTTTCTGCTAAGTGTTGTTCTCAAGTCACTCTGCTGAAAGACTTGTTCCATCCTATGTGGTATTTTGTCAACAACGTGTCAATAACTTTATACAAACATTTTAAAGAGAAGAAAACTACCAAACATACAAACTTTGTATGTAAACATAAAGCTGAGGTCCCTGTTCTGTAACTTGTGCCAGAGGTGGCTCTCCAGGCTGACTAGAGTAAATAGTTGCAGTGTTTTCCTTTTTTTCTACTGCCATTTTTCTAAATAAGCTTAATCCTTGAATGCTCCATTTCCTGTATCTCTTGCAGCATGAGGGCCCTCAGGGGGGATCTCTATATCTCTTTAAAGAAAGGCTTTTTTGTCTGTGGCAAATGGCAGTTCAGCTGAGTAATGTGGTGTGCACACTGAGCAGTCTGTCACCAGCAGACTCAATTCTACCTACTTAAAAATAATCCATTTCTTATCATCATCATCATCATATAGCACAGTGAGAGGTGCTCTTTGTCTTTGGTTAAACATAAAACTCATTTATTTAATTTCCTCTGCAGTATCTTTTTTTAGATTAGGGCCTTATTAGATTTTTTTTTTTAATGCAGGCGTTTACATCATTAATTAAAACTGATCTTGTGGTTCCATATCTTAATGGGGAGCTGGTTGTCAAGCATTTGGTGCTTTGTCGTTTCAGCAGAAGAGCTTCATGTTCTCTTGTCAGAGAGCTCTAAATTTTCTAAACCTAAGTGATATATGTTGCTTCCATAGGGCAGTTCTGGTGTTAATGTTGTGTAGGACTTAACAGACATTTCAAAATGGGCAATTATTTTGTCTGACAGTGCAATTTGAAAATTCTGGAGCTTGATATTAAATATATATATATAAAATATTTGTCATTTCCCACAATATAAGACCTTTGGAAGAGAGAAATAGCCTTAAATTCTTCCCAATATGTCCATGTAGGGTTTTAATGGGATGGTGTGGATGTAATATCTAACTCCAAGTTAGATTGCTGGGAAGGCACAGCACAGAATTCTTCATTCTTTCCACTGTCCTGGTTTTTAAATAGTTTTACCCCAAGCATCTGCTGTTGAGGGACTTGCCTTGGTGGACCTTTGATCTGACCCCCTGGGCCTGCTGTTTTCTTCTTATTTATAAATGTTCCCTATCTTTGTTCCTGCTGCCTGAACTAACAAACTCCACTTGCTGTAGCTGTTCAAGGATATCTTTTAAGCTCTTGGATCCCAGGACATTAAAGGTCAGGGCACTGCACTGATGAGGGAATTTTCTTGAGCTACACAGGAGGAGTATCAGAGTGAAGGGATCACTTGGCACAATATTGACTACACTGATAACGTGGCCTGCATTCACCTCATCAGCAAGAAGCCCACTGGCCTCTTCTATCTTCTGGATGAAGAAAGCAAGTAAGCAACAAATATATTCTGAAAAAAAAGTGTTGCAGGGAGGAGGGAAGGACTGTGAAAAGGAACAGAAACACGGCACTTTAAAAAGGGCAAGAATGTTGTGGGAAGCAAAGGGTCATCTTATGACTATGACCTACACTTGACCTTGCTTCTAATGACTCCAATATGGAGGTCATATAAATTGATGCTAGAATTGAACTTTGGCTTAAGCAAACTTAGACACTTTTAGTTTTGTGTTTTACAATGGAATTACAATTAAAGTAAAATGTATGTATTTAAGCCTTTGGAATATTAAGCAGCAAATGGGTAACTAGTTAGCGTGGTGCTCACTAAACATGACTAGTGAAAGGGGAGGAAGTGCTGACATACACTCAACCTCAGAATATTCTGCTGTATGTGGAACTGTTTGGTTTTGGTCCAGAAATTTAAGCCCACCTCTAAAATTCAACATCAAAGTGTAGAGAGCTTGGATAGTACAGTAATTCCAACAAGCATCAATGTGTTTTTTTGTCACTGTCACCTTGCACTTCAATAAATACACCTGCATTTGAAGAATACCTGACCTCTTTTGTTTTGCATTCCTAGTTTTCCACATGCCACCAACCAAACTCTACTTGCAAAGTTCAAACAGCAGCATGAGGAGAACAAGTTTTTTGTTGGAACCCCGGTGATGGAACCTGCTTTTATCATTCGACACTTTGCTGGCAAAGTTAAATACCAGATAAAAGTAAGTGACAGATCAGATGGCCACAAAAATATTCCTTTTATTTCTGATGATTATTGTCAGAGTATAGAAAAGGATACCTGGGAATGGGCTGGAGATGTGTCCTCTGATGTACTTTGGAGGTTTTGTGGTGGCTGGAGCGTTGGAGGACACCGCTCACTACAGTGAGAACCATTTAGAACAATGAATTATTCTGAACAGCAATTAACATCTTGGCTCCAAACAGCTTTCCTGAGCTTGTCCTTCTCTGTGCCTCTCCTGCAGGATTTCAGGGAGAAGAACATGGATTACATGAGGCCTGACATCGTGGCTTTGCTGCGCAGCAGCGACAGCGCCTACGTGCGGCAGCTGATCGGGATGGAGCCGGTGGCCGTGTTCCGCTGGGCGGTCCTGCGGGCGGCTGTCCAGGCCATGGCTGTCTTTGCAGAGGCTGGGCGCCAGAGAGCTCAGAAGACTGCAGGTATGGTGTCCAAAACTGCTCTGCAAATCCTGTCAGATGCTGTATGAGTGGTTAGTGATTGGTGCTAGAACTTCACGGCAAAACCTTAACGTCCAGAGGAGGTTTTGGTTTGGTGCGAAGGACAGAACTGGGTTAATGTTCCCACACCAAAGAATCATTGAATGTTTGAGGCTGGAAGGGACCTCCAGAGGTCATGTGGTCCAACCTCCCTACACCAGCAGGGACATCTCTACCTAGGGCAGGCTGCTCAGAGCCCCATCAACCCTCACCTTGAAGGACTCCAGGGATGGGGCCTCCACCCCCTCTCTGGGCAGCCCATTCCACTCATCTATCACCCTCATGTTGAAGAACTTTTTTCTAATCTCCAGCCTAAATCTCTCCTTTCCTAGCTTAAACCCATCACTCCTTGTCCTGTCATTGAATAGACCTTCACTCAAGTCCTGCTGCCCACACTATTCCTGATCCAATCCAGGATGCCATTGGCCTTCTTGGCCCCCTGGGCACCCTGCTGGCTCATGTTTCCAGCAGGCTGTGCCAAATTTGGAGTCCTATTTGTAGAAGCTGGGGAAGATATTATCAGTTCTAGGGTGCATGCTTGGCTCATTGTTGGTTTTGATCTTCTCAGGCCTCCCTGGAGTTTCAAATGTGTATTCAGGATTAAATATTAATTTTTAAAAGCTTTTCTGAGCAGCTGCAGTTTACTTTCCAGTAACAGTAGAGAGTTTGAGGAAACAAAGTGATGTAGCTTGATAGCTGAAGTCCTAGACAAAAACTCCAGGCCTGATTAAAGTTGGTGGGGGATTTTTTTTGTCTGTTATGCTCAGATCTTTGTCAAAGTTCAACTTGTTGATCATTTCATAACAGGAGTGATACGTCAAGGACCCAGAGTTCCCCTTGGAGAGCTCCAGAGAGCAAATACACCAATAGAAAAAATTTATCGGTGAGAAACACGCGCTGAACCCGTGTCAGGGAAAAACCTGAACTGCTGAGTCACATTTTCACATCTCAAATGTCAACTAGATCTTTCCACAAGGATAGCAAGTTCTCTTTCTTCTCCCTTGTTTTGCTTGGCCTTTTTAATACTATCAAAACAACACTCTAGCTTATTTTATGTAAGACCCAGCACTAGCAAATGTTGGTGACAGCCTCAGATCCATTTACCAGTGGGTTTTTTGAGTTCTTTGTGCTTTGTGTGTGTTGCTTGTAGCATTGTGTGTTCTCTGCACCCAGTCAGTGTCACAGGAGGATCTGCAGGAGCACTCCTGTTTTTTGCAGCCTCATGGCATGATTGGGAGGCAGGGGCAAGCCCTACAGAACTGCCTCCAACATTGCCCTGTGTGCCTTTCTGTGGATATTTAGGTTCTATACATGTTCCTTTTGCAGCTGCTCAATGCTTGATTTCTCATTTGATTGTTCTGAGGATTTCGATATAAATGCTTTTGAAGACATCATTTCTTTTTATGAGAACAAGAAGTAAGTAGAAATAGGCCCTGCACTGAAAGGCCAGGGAGGCACATTCCTGGGCAGACTGACCTGAGCGTGCTCTGTGTGAAAGTGAAGCCAGGGAGGACACAAAGTAGTGACTTTGTGCTGCTTCAGAACTGCTTCATCCTCCACAGTCTCTGTCACTTGTGGCATCTAAGAACTAAAGAGACAATTTGGGTGCACAGATTGGTCATAGTGCAACTTCTCTGTTTGCTTGTGATATCTTAAACCAAAATCTTGATACTCAAAAATGTTCAGAGGTCCCAAGTGAAGCAAGCAACTGGCTGTAATAAGGTTGCTGCCTCAGGGAGCAGCTCAGAGTGCTAATAGCATCAAACAGTCAGAAGTGATTCTGATGCTTCTGTTATTTTTTGGTTTGTGCCTCTCTGGAGAGTAAAGAAGGTAAGTTCTGTGCCAAGCCACAGCACCTCACCAGCACTGTGCATGCTTAAAATAATGGGATCTGCCACAAATTAGGGACCATCCCAGGCTTACTTTGAAAAGCTAAATGTCTGAATAAGTTTGAAAGACAAAATTTCATCAGGTGTTCCTGTAATAGCTTGTTTTAAACTTTTCTGATGTAAGTCTGCTTAAGCAGCCTCATTTTAGTAGTCAAATCCCTATATAAAAATATTTACTTCATTATGAAGCAGCTTGTATCTGAAAAGGCTGCTTAGTTTAACAGGTTCCTTGCCCACTAAGCAATTTTTTGCTAAATTTTCCTGTTTTCTAAATTGATGGCTCCAGAATTTACATCAAAAGGTAGAATTAGATAGTAAATCTAGTATGAAAGCCTAGTAATTAAACTTTAGGGCACTGATAGAGTAGAAAGTGCTGACTTGCCATCAGAATCCTTCATGCTGAGGCAAAAGTAGTCTGGGATTGACCTGCTGCTGTTGGGAGCGCACTTGGTGGTGGGATCTGTTGGGGTTTTACCTCCTTTTTCCCCCCTCTCATGGCTGTGTGCCCTTGTTTGCCATCTCTCTTTTGCTGTGCATCCTTTCTAGAGACATGCATGAACAAATCATCGCAAGTATAAAAGGACTTCCCTGGCAGGGTGGGGATCCCTGCAAGCTGCTTCGGTCCCTCAGCCGCCTTCACCACCGCTCCCCCTTCACGTGAGTCCTGGTGCTCTGGGGATTGCTTTGAGAGTGCAGCAAGAACCAGGCAGTTATTCTGCCCCTTAAAAAAAAATATACCTGGCCCACGTTTGTCTCCTGCAGAAAACTAAACAAGGCAATTACAAAGAAAATAATTAATTCCATCTAAAAATTATAAAGAATGTTTTGTTGCTTGGTTGCATTAGTAGGAAGTTAAACCCACTTTTCATAGAAACTGGCTTTAAAACCCAAGTATATAGAAGTTGGTTGTTGCAAAACATCTGAGAAAATCTCTCACCACTTCTAACAATGGTTTCCTGAAATTCAGGATGCTGATGCTGTGTGTGCTCCTGAGTTAAGGCTTTTTAGATGTACACACCTATGCATGTATTAAAAAAACAAAATCAACCTGTGGCTCATTTTATAGTGAATAAGTGAAAACTGGGTGGTATGGAGCCTTAGATCTTGGGGTTAACACACTCAGCATGAGGAGGATGGGAACTACAGCCTTGTTTTGGAGAAGCTTCCACCTCTAGCTGCCTGGCTGTGTGTGGATGAGCTGTGCCTGAAGTGCCCCAGGAGGTTCTGGGGATGATCTCAGGTGGATCAGGATTCCTAAGTGGAGCCCTGGAGCAGGTGTTCTCTTCTATGAGCAGCCAAACACTTCCACAGGGGTCCTGGTGCAAGCAGCACTAACTTCTGAATCAAGTATTTGTCTTTGCTAGTGCCTTGGTATTATGATGAGATTTCAATGACTGTAGTCAGCTAAATAGAATAACCTGCACAAAATAGTCTGTGCACAGTGCAGTTCTTATGCCTTTAACTCAGAGATGTTTCACTTTTGAAAGCTTCCACTACCTACAGAGTTTATTTTAATTAAACAACTAAATCTCTTTGCGAAGCAGTTTGCATTTCTTGCGTTGATCACTTGTAAGACACGTGCATGAACACACCCTGAGGCTCTTGTGCTCATTTTCTTCTGTCCTTCACCTTGCCTCATAAATTGCACCAACTTATGGCTTGCTGAAATAATCAAAAATCATGTAATTTTTTTTTCTTTAATATTTTAACAGGAAGAGCAGAGGTACCAAACAAAAGCAGATCATTCCCAAGGTAAAGCTACTCAGTAAATTTAGATTTCTTTTGGGTTTTGTTGTTGTTTTTTTTTTACTGCGAACATTGATTTTGATTGACAGAACTCACTTCAGAAAATCCTGTTTCATAGTGTAGGGAAGTTGCATCATTTATCCTCTAAAGCTTCTTTTTTTGCAATCTAAGGGACAGGAGAATGTTCCCCTTTGTAAGAGTTGCTGAACAAGAAAAAATTGTGAATTGGCATTTGTTTAATTAGAGATGCTATAAATACATAAAGCCATTTCTAATCAAGGGATGGAAGGCAAACACAGTGATGATTAATTTGCCTTCTTCAATTTACACTCTTGGGATAGAGTAATGAAAAAGTTTCATTTTTAAGAAGATGCTTTGGTCCAAACTAGAAATAATCATGAAGTGTAACGTGCCATTGAGTGTGGAACTCTCAATAGTTGTTTTCATTCTGACTTATTTTGATGCAGACAGAAATATTTCCCCTTCAGTTAAGAGACTTTCACTTTGATTATGAAAACTTTCTTCTAGAACTTGCTGGATTCCAAGTCTCTGAAGCTCATAGTGAGCATGACCCTGCACGACCGAACTACAAAATCCCTCCTGCACTTGCACAAGAAGAAGAAACCCCCCAGCATAAGTGCCCAGTTCCAGGTAGGTGACTGATGTTGGGGTACACAGCTTGGGTGCACCCTGACCTCAGGGGAACAGCCCTTCCTGGGCTGATCTAGCTTCAGAAACAGTGGGGTTTATTTTGGGGTTTATCTGGAGTAGGGTTTATTACTTGATTAAAGTTAAGCTATGTTTAGAGACTGTCCTTATGCTGTGGAATGTTAGTTCTCTGTACCCATCAGCCTCCTCCCTGGGTGCAGATCTAGTGCTGCTGTTACAGTGGATGCAAACTCCGCTTGTTTTTACTTTTTCTCAAGATAATTACAAATCCAGGGATCTGCACTATGGGAGAACCTCTGTACTGGATGAGTGAGGGTTTTATTATAGCCACCAGATCTGAAACAACCTTACTGCTGAGGGAGGAGCTGTGCTGCTGCCAAATGTAATCAAAATGCTGATAGCTGAAGAAGAAAACTGTTTCTCAATATTTCATTCCAGAATTCCCTTAATAAGTTATTGGAGACCCTGGGTAAAGCTGAGCCCTTCTTCATCCGCTGCATCCGCTCCAATGCTGAGAAGGTAAGACCTGCCTCCAGAGCTGGGCTGGTGGCTGAGGGTCTGGGTCTTCTAGTCCTCTAATACCTCTCCTTCAACTTGTTCACTGTCATTCTGGGTGATGGTGAAAGGTAACAGGTGTGGGAACAATGTGCTTGCTCTACTGGACAGAAATAGGACTCTTCAAACATTTAGGATCATCAAGTCCAACCTTCATCCAACATCTCCCTGACCCCCAGACCATGTCCCAAAGAGCCACATCTAATGGTTTGTTGAACCCCTCCAGGGATGGTGACTCCAGCACCTCCCTGGGCAGCCTGGGCCAGTCCCTGACCACTCTGCCAGTGAAGAACTTCTTCCTAATGTCCAACCTAAACCTCCCCTGGTGCAACTTGAGGCCATCACCTCTTGTTCTGTCATTAGTTACTTGGGAGAAGAGCCCAACCCCAGCCTCACCACAACCTCCTTTTAGGTAGTTGTAGAGAGCAGTGAGGTCTCCTCTCAGCCTCCTCTTCTCCAAGCAAAATAATCCCTTATAAGCCATATTCTCCAGACCCCTCACCAGCTTCATTGCCCTTCTCTGCACCCACTCCAGCACTTTTTTGCATTTAAATTAGCTGTTAACTCTTGCAAACATTGACACAGATGTGGCCTTCTTGGTTTTGATGCCAGCTGCTGATCTTTTCCAGAAAGAGATGCTGTTTGATGAAAGTTTGGTGCTTCAACAGCTACGATACACGGGCATGCTGGAAACCGTGCGGATCAGGAGATCTGGCTACAGTGCCAAGTACACATTCCAGGTATGTGAGGAGCTGGAAGTGGATGATGCTTTCAGAAATACCTGCTCTTCTTGGACAGACACACATGGCCTCCAGGTCTTTTGTGTATCTCTTGGTATAAAGCTCATGACCGCTTGAGGTTTGACAGAGCCTGCGTGGTAACAAGTTGGAGTCTGAACTATTGTGTGAGCCACCAGCAAGGTGATCTTTACATTAACTGGGGACTGAATGAAGCTGCATTTTACAGAGTAGGAAAAAATTGCTTCATTTGGAGTGAGAAATGAGTACTTTGAAGCCCCAGTAGCTTAGATGTCATAACTAGGTTTCTAAAATAAACCTAAAACTTGTGAATTCTAACTTGGATCTCTTGCTGCCTCTGCTTTTCACAGGAATTCATAGACCAGTTCCAGGTGTTGCTGCCCAAAAATGCCAAAGCCTCCAAGGAAGACATTGGTGTTTACCTGAATAAACTAAAACTGAATGAAAACTACTATCAAATAGGGAAGACCAAGGTCTGTGAAACTTTGCATAAGCCAATGAGAAATACTGATGTACACTGCAAAATTTAGTGCAGTTCATTTACAGGTGTTACTCTTTTTTGCATTTTGGATTTAAATTAGTTATTAGCTCTTGCAAATAGACATTAGGAGTGGCCTCCTTAGTTTTGATACCCACCTGTCTTCTTGCAATTCAGTGTGATTCTGTCTTGTATGGATATTGCTTCTGGGGAGTTGTTGCTATTGGCATTGCCAAACAGGTCAATGCTCTCATTTTAGAAGAGTTCTATGATTTGAAGGCTCTAAGTACAGTGTTTTAGAACCCAAACACTGAGATTTGGTAAAAACAAAAGGATTTTTGGGGTGTGCTGTAGCTGATAAGGTTTAGTTGTAATAAGCATTAAACATTCTCATTTTTTACCTTGTGGAGATACCTCCAGTGGGGACTGAAAGGCTCCTGTTAACTCTTTGCTGATGAGCTTTTCTTTGAGCAGGTTTTCATGAAGGAGGCTGAAAGGCAGATACTACAGGACACACTACACAAAGAGGTGATCAGGAAAATCATTCTCCTTCAGAGCTGGCTCAGGATGGTGTTGGAGAGGAGGCGTTTTCTCAGGACGCGGCAGGTGGCCGTTGTTTTACAGGTATCCTGGAGAATTGCCAATTTTCTTGTCCTAACCAACAACCAACCCTCCCAACTAACACTCCCCACCTTCAAGTACCCCTCCCTGACTTTAGAAATCTCCTTGCAGGCTTGCTGGCGTTCCCGCAGTGTCAGGCTGGCCCTGCAGAGGAATAATGCTGCCATTTATATTCAGTCAGTGTGGAGAAGGTACAGGGCGAGAAAATGCTTCCTTCAGCAGAAGAGGAGGATTTGTCTCCTGCAGGCCATGGTCAGAGGACATCTGCAGCGTAAGAGGTAAAGAGAGAGGAGCAATATGGTATAAAATGTGCATTTTAACCCCTCGGCTACTTGGCTTCACCTGCTGAGGTCAGTTTGTGTGATATGTTGACTTAGTGTAGAATCATTTAGATTGGAAAAGACCTCTAGGATCATCAAGTCCAACCTTCATCCCAACATCTCCCTGACCACTAGATCATAGAATCATTTAGGTTGGAAAAGACCTCTAGGATCAGCAAAGTCCAACCTTGGTCCAACATCTCCCTGACCCCCAGACCATGTCCCAAAGCACCACATCAACTCTTTGTTGAACCCCTCTAGAGACGGTGACCCCACCACCTCCCTGGGCAGCCTGGTCCAGTGGCTAACAACTCTAAAGGAAGTTCTTACCATGGGGTACTGCAGTTAGTCAGATGGTTAGTGCTGGGTGGAAGCTGAAGTGCTTGGTACTGGAGCATTATTCAGCTGAGCTGCCCTGATGCCCACCAGTCCTGATGAGCTGATACTGGGACTATAAGTGTCTTTGGACTGGCTATTAGGCTGTATTTAAACAGTTGAGTATTTTTCTTGACTGCTGGGCATTAAATGTTTGTGTTTTCATCTTACAAATTCCTGACAGATTTCAGAAAATGGTTCTAGAAAAGCAGAAGGCTGAAGAGCAGCAGAAAGAAATTCAGGAAGATCAAGACAGAGAGAACAATACGAGCAAGGAGGAGCCCAGCGAACCAGCACCAGAGGAGTTGCCTGTGAAACACGAGTCAGAGCTGGGTGAAGCTGTTGTGGACAGAGATGGAACTCCAAATGAGCAAGCTGAAACCCTGAGCTCAGCTGAGAAAGCCCCTTTGCCCCAGAAGCCCCCGGCAGAGGGCTCTGAGAAAGCCGCCACCAGCCGGGAGAAGCGCGAATCTCGCCGGCAGAGGGGGCTGGAGCATAACGAGCTGCAGAACAAACACGTCCTGCTTTCCTTTGAAGGACCCTCCTCACTGGGCCGTGAGGAGCAAACCTCTTCTGAAGAGGCCTTGGAGACTGTTGCAGTGCCAGAGAAATCCCCAGCAGAAGATGCTGCCCTTGAGGGGAGCAGGGAGGGAGAGAAAAGTCCAAGTGAAGAAAAAACTGTTTCAGACACAGCAGCACCAAGTGAGCTAAAAGAAAGTAGCTCTGCTCCTGAGCAGCCACCTCTACCAAAAGTAGATGATGAGGCAGCTGATAGAAAGAAAACACAAGGGAATCAAAATAACCAGATAAAAGGCAGCCAAAGCTTTAACTGCCCTGAAAGGCCAACAAATCTTGCACTAAACCTTCATCACACACTGTCTGCTGCTGGGAGCCTTCAACGTCCAGCTGAATGCTGGGCTGATAAAAACAAACGTCTTGCTCAGAGATCCAAAGATCTGGATAGTCCAACTTCTGGAATCCAGAGATACGTGGATGACCCAGGGAAGCTCAAGTACAAGAGAGAGAAGTGGAAAGGGAAGAGACAGTCTGATGCTGGTCAGAATGACATGTTGAGTCAATCTCTGGATGAAAGAACACGTGTGGATAAGTCTCCTCAGGATCAACTAGAGTAAGGGCAGCTTCCGATTTATTTTGACCTTTTCTGCAAACAGATATCTGGAATATTTAAAAATAGAGACCTCCTGGGAGCCTGTACATCTGGCTATGTTCTGGGAGAAAATAGAGCTGTGAACAACTGGTTTGTCTTGGCTCCCAGTCCTGCAGTTGAGTCTGTGTGGGTAGAATGTTTTCAGAAGCTAACAAAAGGCACAAAGCCTGCCTTGCTCAACTCAAATGGGGAGTCAGGGCTTTAGTGAGTGTCTGGAGTTTATTTTCATGTGTCTTTTGTCCCTTGAAAAGAAGGGTTTAGTGACTTGCAGTTTCCCCCTGATATGGCAGGGAACCTGACGGACCCACTGGTTTTTCCTTCTCCAGTACATTTTGCATCTAAAAGTGAGTTGGAAGAGTTGATCAGGTTTCTCTCTCAGATGTAACATTGATATTTTAAAGGTGGTAAATATTAAGAGGCTCCAGACTTCTATAAAGTATATATTCTGAACCTAATCTTGTAACATTGCAGAAAGAAGGGGAGTTCTTCTTCCTTGAGCGATCTCTCAACACTGGCCCAGTCTGTTGCCATGAATCAGGTACTGATGCTATTGTGCATGTTTATATAATTATCCTTGTTTATAAATATTAAAGATTTTGGCTCTAGTGTGTTTGGTATGTCTGTGTTCCTTTCAGGTTGATTTTTACGTTTGATTGATATCCATGTAAAAAAATTTAATTGTCAAATATTAGACAACAATTTTAAACCTTAATTTTTAATAAAGGGACCCTCAATCAAAGCATTAAATATACTTTGATCTTATATTAACAAGCTAATATCTCTTGGCTAAAGTGTTTTGTCTTGATGAAGCAACCTTTTTGTCATTGTTTTAGTTTTTAAAGCCGTTTAAAGAATCTATTTCACTCAATATGTAGTTTTTTGACTCTTCTCTACTGTAGCAATCACCAGATACGATAGAAGAAGAAAAAGGCAACAAGAAATACCCTGTGCAGAAGAAGCCCAGTGACCTCTTACCCACCTTGGATGCAGCTGTTTCCATGCAGCCAGCAAATCAGCAGATAGATGCCAAGTATGTGTTCTGTGTGTGACTGGCCTGCCTGTAGGAAAATGCAAAGAGATTTTTCCACTGGTGCTTGAATTGGGCACCTTGAGACTGGGATTGTGGGGACGTGTGTTGACATCAGCTCCATGAGTGGCTGTGTTGATGTGAGCATGAGATCTGACCTTGTTGAGGAGCAGATCTCCTGCTTTTTGCATAACACTTGGCTTTGAACTGCTTCTGTTTAACCTAAGAACCACACAGAGGCTCAGATCAAAGGTTTGTGTGGTGTGCTGTCGTCCAGGCTGAGAAATAAGACACCAAGAGAAAAGCTTAAGAACCCAGCAAGCATCTGACACAGTTTCCCTGGCCTGTTCCTCCTGAGTTGCAGAATGCCAGAAGCTGGGGCTTCCTGAGCCAGAAATTGTCTTGGATGTGTGATTGTGTTGTCTCTGAGCATGTTGAAGGTAGTGCTCTGATCTAGTGAATATCAGAATGTCCAGATGTGCTTTTGGACCATCCTTTCTCATTGCTGCTGAGTCTTTCTGCAGGTTGGGCCTGCACAGCAGAGGTTAATCCCCGTGTGGGTGTCCAGCTGTGCTCTCAGAGCAGAGCCAGCTTCCATTACTAATGTCACAAACTCGTGTCTGCTTTTACACTCAGGTCTGCCTTTAAAAGCCCTTTGCGTAGACTTCTGGGGAAAAAGCCAGACAAGAAAATCCCAAAGGAGAGCCCTGATGTGATTGATGAAGGCGACGGCCTCTCCCTTGTATCTTGTGTCCTCTTCTCAGAAACAGGAGGAACCCTGAAAGCTACAGAAGGTGAGTTTGTGGGACTTAATCCCCAGCTTTATACATCCATCTTCTCTGATGTTTTGCGTGGAAACAAATAGTGCAGAATTGACTCATCCTGCTTTAACAGCCAAATGAATTTGTTCCCCAGCTTCCTCTGGGCAGGCAGGTCGCCCCCAGGCAGGGGAGCGGCACGTGAAGGAGAGCAGCAAAGCAAAGAAGAACCGCACCATAAAGATCAGCAAGATCTCCAGTGCCTCTCAGGACTGGAGAGCGTCCATGGTGCGGGAGATTTCCAACGCCAACGAGCTCAAACATCTGGATGAGTTCCTCCTCAACAAGGTACAAGGCACTTGGCTGTCCTACAACTCAGGTCTATGTTCACCATTCATGGAATTTTGAAGGCTGCTTCTCTAGATGTGCATTTATATCATGATTTGAAGCAGAGGGGATTTCATTAGAATGAAATAGTAGAATCAAATCATAGAGTTGTCAGGGTTGGAAGGGACCTTCAAGATCATCTGGTTCCAACCCCCCTGCCATGGGCAGGGACACCTCCCACTACATCAGTTGCTCACAGCCCCAGCCAGCCTGGCCTTCCAAATGTCCAGGGATGGGGCTTCCAGCACCCTTCTGGGCAACCTGGGCCAGTGTCTCACCAGAATTTTAATTATACAAAAGAAATTTTATGATTAAAATAGAGTTCTATGATTCTATTTGTTAGGTCGATAGAATTAAATCTGTTTGGAGGCCCTTTTTATTCATTCCTTTAACTCTCTGAGTACATTACATATTTGTAGAGTTCATCTTAGTTCTTTGCTTATAAACAAAGAAACAAACAAGAATCAGAATTCTGTGATTCTATTTGGTAGCTTGATAGAATTAAATCTGTTTGGAGGCCCTTCCTATTCATTCCTTTAACTCTCTGAGTACGTTACATTAAATACTTGTGGAGTTCATCTTAGCTCTTTGCTTACAAACAAGTGAGCAGCAAAAGCTGTATTAAAAAAGAATTGTAAGGAAATAAGAGTTTTCTAGAGCTTAACTACCTGGCTCTGCTCTTCTGTATCATCATCCCAGTGCACTAAGTCATGTTGGTTTAAATAATTGGGATGGTCATAGATGACTAAGCCCAGGAACTGAAGCTCAGCACCAGTTGGATGTTCCTGTTCTAATGAAGTTTGATGCAGATGTTATTTGCCTCCTAGATCAATGATATACGCTCCCAGAAGTCTGGTGTTGAGTGCTTGTTTTTTGAAGCCACAGAGAAGTTCAGAGGAAACATCAAGACCATGTACTCTGCTCCTGTAAGTAGTAAGTCTCAATAAAGTGAAAAGTTGGTAGGTAATAAATGAACTGAGTGTGCAGTTTAACTGCTTGACCTGCAGCTCTTTAGCAAAACAACTCAGCAGTTCCTAGCATAGGATTCAAAGCTTGAAAAAGAACATTTTACAGCCCTGCTGTAATCTCAGTAGACTGGTTTGTTTCCTTTTTCTCATTCACTTGCTCTCTTCAGCCTCTTAGTGTTGCTGTATTTAAACACCAGAGAGAGGTGCCAACAGCTCTTCCAGTGTTCTTCTGACACTGCCTTGGCTCAGCCAAGTGCCCTCCAGGGGAGGGTGCAAACTTGTCATGGGCTGTTATCTTCTACTTTAATCATGAGCCTGCCTTCTCCCCTCTGAACTTAAACACCTTCCAACATGAAGCTGTCTCAACAGTAGCCAGAAAGGTTGTCTTCTGAGTAATGCTTTTTTTCCTTCTCTAGAATGGGCAGATCCATGTTGGCTACAAAGATCTGGTGGAAAATTACCAGCTTCTGGTTACAAACCTGGCCAAAAAAAGGGAAGAGAAAGAAGTCAAGCTGGTTTTGAATCTCTTCCAGTCCCTTCTGGACGAATTCATCAGAGGATACACAAAGAAAGGGGAATCTGAGCAGCCCAAGGTATAAAACTGCCTCTGTTACTGGCTTATGGGATGATTAAAGAGTGTTACTCTAGTAGGATAAGGAACCTGAGTTCCCTCAGAAACCTTTTCCACAGCATTCTTCATTATTTGAGAAACAAATCATGCATATAACAAATTCTGAACACTGGTACACCTTCTTGGAATTGTTCATTATTTCATACTTTAAACACTTAGAAGTGTTAATGCTTTTGGTGAAAACTTGGGAGTTCTCTGAAGGTTTTAGAGATGGAATTGCTTTGTCATCAGGCCTGAGCTTGGTTTAGGTTTAAGTAGTTGACAGTGTGAGCTCAGACAAGTCTCACACTGAAGCTGCAGGAGTGTCTCAAATGTCTGGAGGTGAAGTAGAGTCTGGGAAACTGAACAGGAAAAAAAAAAAAAGAGAATGGAATGTCTGAATTTCAAAGGCTAATGCCAGTTTTGTGTTCCACTGCAGCAAAGCAAAGCCCAGAAGAAGAAACGAAAACAAGATCGTGCAGTAAGTACTTCTTGCAATAATCTGAGTCCTCAACTGCACTCCCAGAACACAGAGGAAAATGCTTGTGAAAAACCTGGATTTTGTCCAGAATTTATTTTATTTTGCATGTTAAATCACTCACCTCCGTTATGAAGATGTGACACAACATAAAACTGTTTTCCATAAACCAAAGTCATTGCTTGTGCAGAGATGGGTGGTACTTGAGCATCTTCTTGCTGGTCCACAGCATCTCTTAGAACCTGATGCCTTTCAGATTCATGGGACAGTTTAAAGGAAAACTGATAAATATATAATATTAATAAAAATCCATCATTAGTGTATTGCAGTGATGAACCTTAACCAAGACAGCAAGTAAGTTATGAAGTGATCCAGCAAACCCAACTGCATTTAGGGTGAAATTTGGTGTGAAGGTCAAAGCCATCAGCTGTAATTGTAAAGTGGAAAGCCTAAGTTAGGGTAGATGGTTTGAAATAATAATAATAATCAAAAGGCAAAAGAAGCCCATTGGTTTCTCCCTGTCTCCCCCAGATTGAAGAGCACAATGGGCACGTGTTCACAAACTACCAAGTGAGCATCCGGCAGTCGTGTGAGCACTGCTGCTCCTACATCTGGCCCATGGAGAAGGCCTGTCTCTGCAGTGGTGAGTGACAACTGCTCCACCTTGCCACTCACTTCACAACGTGGGCAAGTCCCTTGGGACTTGTGCAGATGGGGCTCAGTGGACAGGACGTGCAGGTGATAGAGTGAGTGAGTAAGATACTGAAGTGCTGGGACTGGGCTGTTGGAGGTGACCTATGGATGAGTCCCAACCCAAGTGTGTCTTGTTCCCCAAGTGGTTTCAGGCCCCACAGACAGAACCTGCCCCACCTGGGTGGGGCCCCAACTGCCCCCAGGGGATCATGGTTGGGGTGGTGGGTGAGGGTAGAGAGAGATCAACCAAAAACTGAGCAGTTTGGGAGAAGAAACAAGGGGCTGATCAGTTTGAAGAGAGCTCCTGTTGGGACTAGTCAGAGGAGCTTCTTGTTGGGGTCACTTGCTGAGCTCTCTCAGTGCTGTGTCCCCCTTGGCTGATTTGAGTTGGAGAAGAGCAAACAGATGAAGAATAAAAGATGAAGTTGTGCTGAGGGGATGTTGCTGAGTTTGGTGTTGGCCTGAGGAAGCAGAGAGCTGGCAGCACAGATCCTTCCTTAGCATTTTCATGTGGCTTGGAATGTTTGTAACAATTGTTCTTCTCTCTAGCTTGCAAGTTGACTTGTCACAGGAAATGCATGTCCAAAATCCAGAGCAGCTGTACCTCCTGTGGGAAAAAGGTGAGGGCTGTAGATGTGGGGTGTGGTGCTGTGATACGAGTCATGCACAAAATGCTGCCTTTTTTTTTTTTATTAGCAAATAAGTGGACTGAATAAAAATTACTTAAATACTTAAGTTCACTCCTTTGCCTGCATCTAGTCAGAGCCAGGCCCTGCAGTTGCAGAAACAACTTATATATAAGAGGTGATACTCAAGCAAGTGTGGGAACTGCTCCTAAAGAGTGTGTGGACAAATGGTTGGAGCAATTCTTTGATGTCTACCATAAAGTTTCTTTATTGCTGCAGCTCAGGAAATCTGCCTTATGATCAAAGGCTTGTAGCAAGCTAGAATAAACCCCTCAGCTTTTCTTTCTGGAAGCATAAGCTGATTGTAGCAGGAAACAATGGAATTTTCTAGCTTGGGAACAGGGCTTGACATCTCTCAATTCCAGAATGAGCAGGACGCAGAACCACGTCACTTTGGGGTGTGTGTGAGTGTCCTGACCAGTGAGAGGAACTCAGTGCCTGTTGTCCTGGAGAAGCTGCTGGAGTACGTGGAGATGCACGGGCTCTACACCGAAGGCATCTACAGGAAATCAGGCTCAGCAAATCGCATGAAGGAGCTGAAGCAGTTGCTGCAAGCAGGTCAGGAAGTGTTGTCCACCCTTCTGCCTTCCTTGCCTGATGTTGGTTGTCCCTGCAATTATCTCCTCTCTGAAAGTATAGCTCTAGTGTTTTAAAAACAGCTTTGTGGGGGCCATGCCAGCTGTGGTGTTTTTGTTGGCTGGAAAAAGCTGCTTATACAAATCAGGGACTATCACCAGACTCTTTTTTCTTCTGGGTTGCCACTTTCATTCTGTGAGCAGGAGATTTGAGTGTTTCTGATCTCACTTCTTTGGGGTCCCATTGTGGACATCAAAGGAACAAACTGTTTTAAAATAAAACATTTCTTTTCAGATCCCAACTTGGTGAAACTGGAGAATTACCCCATTCACACCATTACAGGGATCATTAAGCAGTGGCTGAGGGAATTACCAGATCCACTGATGACATCTGCTCAGTACAATGATTTTCTCCGAGCTGTGGGTAAGTCTTAGAAATGTTTGAAGCCATATTTTTGTCTTTAACTTACTATAGCCTTGAGAAAAGAACCTCTAAGAATAAAAAGAACCTCGTGTTGGTTTCCAGAACACTTAGAACAATGACTTTAGACATTTCACAGAAAACACTTTTCAGGGAATTTCTCCTCTAGCTTACTTGACTTTGCTTGAGGATTCCAAAGTTTTAGCTTCATTTAACTTCAGTGGGAGTAAAGCACCCTAAATATTGCTGGAGGTCTTGATGTGCCACTCGATGATTGCCAACAGCAGCAAAAAGCAGGAGAATTGCAGCCATGAGGGGTACTTGAGCATCCACTTCTAACAACTGCTAAATGAAAGGACAGTGAGACTTCTAAGAATTTCATCTCTATCTGTTACAGACACTTTGAGACAATGTCAGGAAGTGCTTGGTGGCTTTCCACTAGCATTGCACAGCAATTATGACCTTGTGCTTTCTCTCCTTGTGCAGAGCTACCAGAAAAACAGGAGCAGCTCTGTGCCATTTACAGGGTCCTTGAACAGCTCCCACAAGCAAATCATAACACCCTGGAGCGACTCATCTTCCACCTGGTCAAGTAAGGAGCTTCATTCTTTCATTGGGAGAGAAAAACTCCATGTGACTGTCTTTTGAGTCCCTCTTGGAAGCTTTCTAAACTCTGAACCCCCTTGAGTGGCAGTGGAGGGGTTGTGCTGCAGTTTGAGAGGTGAGAGGGTTCAAGCTGATAATTGTGCTTAAAATCAGGTGCATGCAAATCAGGTAGGAACAGCTTTGAAGACAAGGTGGATCTGAAAGGCTGGGTGAGGTGTCTGGGCACCAGGATTTACTCAGATGGGTACATGGAGAGCTGAGGGTTTTAGCCTGCTTGGTAGGAACTGCAGGAGGATGATCAGGTCTTGGGAGCAGGGATCAATGGTACTGGTAGAGGGGCTGCTGGAGAATTTTCCAAGTGGCCCCCTGAACATAAGGAAAAGGGGTTTTTAAGAGGAGATGCTGAATCACCAGATATGCTTTGAGAAGCTACCAAACTAGCTTAACCTGGGTGCTTCCTCTTCCCTTTCCTGTGCATGAAACTTTGTCTGCTTAGGAGGTGTGAAGTGATTTTAAAACCTCTTTGAACTGCTGTACAATACCTAACACCCCAGAGGCTTCCTTACCTGGTATTTGGGAACTCTCAGGTTGTCTGGATTCTGGAAAGGCTTGCTTAAAAAAATCTTTTTTGTTCTGAACATTGATTTCCAGAGTGGCTTTGATAGAAGATGTCAACCGCATGTCACCCAACGCCCTGGCCATTGTTTTTGCTCCTTGCCTCTTGCGCTGTCCTGATACCTCTGACCCTTTAACCAGCATGAAGGATGTTTCCAAAACAACTATGTAAGTTGGAGGAGTCTGCTGCAAAGCAGTGCTTGGAAATACACTGGTACTACTGCCTGCATTTGTTACAACCTTATTGATATCACACTGAGAAACTGAGGGGTGAGAGTTGCTTGTTTCTGGCTCTGCTGGGGCTGCCAGTTGATATGATTTATATGTGAGTCCTTCCACCTGTCTCAGGTTTACAAAGTATAAAACAGAACGACTTTTAAATATCAGGTTTGTATTTTACATCAAGATAATCCTTGGGGGGGGATTGTACACTAACCATAATATATTTTAGTGAGATGTAAGTCATAATAACCAGTAGGCACACACTGGGACACTGATCACTTGTCATCCACGTGTGTGGGGGACAAACATCTCCAAGGCAGGAGAGGCAGCTCAGCAGAGCTTTTCTAGGATGAGGCTGCTCAGTAAACTCTTGCCCTTCTGTCCAGGTGTGTAGAGATGCTCATAAAGGAACAGATAAGGAAGTACAAGATAAAAATGGAGGAAATAAATCAGCTGGAGGCAGCTGAGAGCATCGCCTTCCGACGGCTCTCCTTGCTTCGGCAGAATACAGTGAGTGTTGAAATCAGCTCCAACAACTCTGTCCTACAGAGAGCATCCCACTGATTTCCTGGGAAGGGATGTGCTGCTTGTCCTGTCCATCCCATCCAGTAAGACAAAGAGCCAGTGCAAGGTCAGGAAAGGGATTTGGACTTGCCCAAAGCTGTAGGTAGGAGCTAAATGTACAACTGCACTGCTAAATGAAGGGTGCAGGGGTGGGGATCTGCTCTTGTAGTGGTCAAAATGAGAACAATTAAACATTGGAATGGTCTCCCAAGGGAGTAGTGGATTCCCTTACATTAGACAGTTTTAAGACTCAGCTTGACAGATGCTGAGCCAGCTCATTTAAACTGGATTCTTCTATCTTGAAAAGTTGGACTGGATGATCCTTGAGGTCCCTTCCAACCTGGCATCCTATGATTCTATGAAAATCTATTCCTATATAATTCAGTAGAACCAAGACTGCAGAGTCTTACACAGCAAAGGAGTTCCTTCACTCCAGAGAGGGATGGTGGACACAAACATGCAGCATTCTATTAGGGAAAATGCATTTTTTCTGTTTTTTGTTGTGATGACCAACCCAAACTGTCTGATCAGAAGCCTCATAGTGAATTTGGTCTTCATCTCTCTCTAGCTCTGGCCTGTAAAACTTGGGTTTTCTTTCCCCTACGAGGGGATGCTGGTATGTACACTGTGAAGAGTGCATGGTTTGTTCTTATGGCACTATTGCATGACTAAAATACTCACTACCTGTGTTGTGACTTGGATTTAAATACTCTTTGAACCACCAAGCCTGCATGAATCAATGCACCTCTCTCCCCAGACTGCATGCAGGGCTGCTCACCCATTCTGCCACGACTCTGGTATTTTATACACATTTTAAATGTAACTTTTATTGGATGTAATAACATTACTTATAAGTGACTACTAAAACTGGCAAATCAAACTACTATGCTTCAAAAAAAGGAAAAAAACTCCCAGAAATCAGGTGAATAGAGAAATTTCTATTACTTCTTGAAACATTTGTATGGGTAACTAACAGCTCTTCATCAATTCCATCAGCCTTTCATTTGGCCTCCTCATTTGTCCTCCACCTTGCACCTAGTAGGCAAAGACTTGTGTAGCTTCTTGTGACTGAGAAGTGTTAACAAATACATTTGTCTTGCAGAGTAAAAGCTCCCAGGGCAAAGGAGATGACCCTGGCAGCTCAGAACTGGACTTGGTGCATGAAGAGGAGGATGTTTCTGAAGCTGATAACAGGGAGAAGGAGATTCTCATTGATCGTATACAGTCAATAAAGGAAGAGAAGTAAGTCACCCTCTCTCTCTGTAGGTCCTGCCCTTGGTGGTTGGAGGTAATACAGGTAGTAGAGCAGTATAACATTGATTTAAAGTGATCCCACTAATTCTATATGCCTTTATGAAGGTGAAAAGGGAAAATACAAACAACTAGCTGAGGGAATAAACCATGATAATTAATATTTCATGACTACATGCACCTCTGCTGCATAAAGTTGCTTGTATCAGAGACATTGTCTTTCTAGAGTGCTCCAATCTCTGCTTTGATGTAGGGAAGACATAACGTACCGGTTACCTGAGCTCGACCAGCGAGGCTCTGATGAGGAGAACATGGACTCGGAGACCTCAGCGAGCACAGAGAGTCTGCTGGAAGATAGAACAGGACGGGTGGATACCGAAGGTCAGTATTAAGGTAGTGTGTGTTTTTTTTCTTCTCCATCTTTCAGTGCATGCAGCCAGGGGACCAGATGTTATCTGGGCACGGTTGTATCGAGTTAGATTTTTATGCATATTTTCAGTATCTAAGGATCTTGTTTCTTTAAAGCAATTATTGGATTACACTGCTGTGCTCAGAGCTCCAGCGTGCCTGCCAAAGACATTTGCAAAGTGCCTTCTCTTTTGCAAACCCCTTCAAACTTCCCCTCCGCATCCCTGGCTTCAAGACACAGATTGTCTTTAACACTGTCCAAGATTAAAGTGCCCCGGCGAACTCCAGTGATGCCAACAGCCAACATAAAACTTCCTCCTGGGATTTTCAAGTGCACAGAATCCCAGGGAGGGATCTCTGCTGACGAAGAGTCTCAGGTAACGGTGAGACGAAGGGAGCAGCCCGCGAGGAGAACTGATCAAATCCACTCTGTGTACATTGCACAAGGGTCTGCAGTGGCCCACGCTCAGGAACTCTTGGATGAATATGAACCAACAGCAAAAGTAAAACGGAGGTTCTCAGACCCTTTCTCTCACATTCCCTGTATAGAGAAGTGAAATACTTCAGCTCTCTGGACTTTCTTTGAAGTTGACTGCAGCTTTGGCTTGAACCCGTGGAAGGCTGGGACCTTGTTCATCCTCTTCCAAGTATCTCCTGGGAAGGCAGCCTTGAAATGTACAGTACTGTAAGGGTTAAGCAAGGTTGTTTAAAACAAATATTCTTCACTTTAAATTAAAACCCTGCAAAGTAGAACCTAAAACTTACGTTGAGTAAAACAGGTGGGGTTTGTGTCCAGGACAAGTCCCCTGGTTCTGCTGCCGTGCCTTTTCCACTTGCCTTACAAAGGACTCTAACGGGACCAACAGTGAGTTTGGGTCAATGTGTGTTGCCTTAATTTTTTTTGTATGTTTTTATGATGACTTTCTCTGTGGTTTACACAACTGTTAATGTTGTAATAGCCTTAACTTGAGACCAAAATATATAAAAACGTTTATTAATACATTGCACTTTTTAAAAATACATGTGTTTGTTCATCAATGTCTGGCTTGTCTCATGAACAATTTCTTCTGAGGGAAACCTTTAATTAGACCCACCTATCACTGTCAGTACGTGATAAAGCACAGAGGAAGCATTGACAGTGAGCTTGGGGTGTCACCTGGGAGCATTTTGGTGCTTTTGGAGCAAACACCCCAGAATGGAGCCATGGTGCTGGATGCTTGTGCTGGGTAGAGCTGCCTCGTCCTCCCTACACTTCACCTTTGTGCAGTGAAACCCCTGAAGGGGGGAACGGGTCTGGGTGAAACCCCTGAAGGGGGGAGCTGGTCTGGAACCCCCTCTTCTCTCTGCCCTGCTCCATGTGGAGGTGAAGGAAGAGCACAGCTCAGGCCCACTCTGGCCGCCCCAGGGCTGTGGCCATGCCACCACAGCCCCGCCACGGTGTGGGTGGTGTTTTGGGTTAATTTAAGGGTGTTGATTTAAAAATAAAGCGGTTCTACTGTAAACTCGCCCCGCCCCACGCCCCGCCCAAAAATGGCGCCCGGAAGTAGCCCTGAGGCAGCTTCCGCCGCCACCTCCCACCATGGCCGCGACGCGGCTGGAGCTGAACCTGATGCGGCTGCTGAGCCGGTGCGAGGCTCTGGCGGCGGAGCGGCGGGACCCCGAGGAGTGGCGGCTGGAGAAGGTGAGGCAGCCTCCGGTCCCCTGTCCCCTCCGCAGCGCGGCTCGGTACCGGCAGAGGGGGGGTAAAGCTCGGGCCTCGCTCCCCGCCGCGCCGCAGCCTCTCCGGACCGGGCATTTCTCCTCGGCGCTGTCGCTTAAAGGCTTTTCTCTCCTCAGTACGTGGCCGCTCTTGAGGACATGCTCCGGGAGCTCAAGAAGCAGTCGAGGTGAGTGGCGCTGGAAGCCGGGGCCGGGCAGGTGTCGGGTGTGGTTTCGGGCAGACCCAGCCCGAAGACACCGCAGCGGAGAGGACGCGTCCCGGGGGAAAGACCGGTTGGTGAGGGAGGAACCGCCCGCGGAGCAGCTCCCTGAGAGTAGCTCTGTCCTGTTCAGGCACATTTCCTACCCTGCCAGCCTCAGTGTGACCCCCATGAGCTGTCAGGGCCTTGGAAAAGCAGAGGGAACATCATGAGCTGAGGGGATGGAGCATCTGTGTGCCCAGGAAAGGCTGAGAGCCCTGGGGCTGCTGAGCTGCACAAGAGAAGCCTCAGAGGGGATCTGATCAATGCTGATCAAGAGCTAAAGGGTGGGGGCAAGAGGCTGGGGCCAGACTCTTGTCGGTGGTGCCCAGGGACAGGCCAAGGGGCACCGGGCACCAAGTGGAACCCAGGAGGAGAAAGTTGTTTGGTGTGAGGGTGTTGGAACCTGGCCCAGGCTGCCCAGAGAGGTTGTGGAGCCTCCTTGTGTGGAGAGATTCCAAAGGGGCCTGGACATGATCCTGGGTCCCCTGCTCTGGGTGAGGAGCTGCTGGAGCAGGGGGATTGGACCAGATCATCTCCAGAGGTCCCTACAATTCTATGATTCTGTGATTTAACTCCCCAGCCATGGGCAGGGACACCTTCCACTAGACCAGGCTGCTCAAAGCCCTGTCCCACCTGCCCTTAACTTGTATTTGAAGCTGTTTCTCTGAAGAACCATATATTGGGGTTTTTTTAATTTTATTTTATTTGGAAAGTCACCTGAACAATAGAAAACACTGATAACTTCTGCTTTTCACACTACTATTTCTCAATTCCAATAGCAAGCCAGCTCCAGAGCTGCTGAATGAATACTCTCGCAAAGTGGATTTCCTAAAAGGGCTTCTAGAAGCTGAAAAATTGGTAAGATCTGCTCGTTCAGCTTGAAAAGACTTGGTTTCTGCTTATATTCATCTTATTGCCTGGTTCCTGTGTTTGCCTTTGTCTTATGACTCAAAATAACCCTTGTTAAATCTTATCAGACAGTCCTTGTAAAAACATGGATAAATAGGTTGGCTTCTTGTATTTTGTGATGAGGTAGAAATCTGAAACTTCTTTCCTCGATCTTGTTGATCACACACCCGGGTCACACACTGCAGAGTGGGATATTCCTGACTTTTCATTGCTTCTTCCTCCCCACAGTCTTCATCAACTGAAAAGGCTCTGGCAAACCAGTTCCTGGCCCCCGGCCGTACCCCTACAACCACCAAAGAGAGGACCCCAGCTACCAAAACAGTTCACCTGCAGACCAAGGCTCGTTGCACAGGCAAGATGAGGAGTGAGCTGCTTGGTACAGTATGTTTTGGAGCTGCTGCTTCTTCTCTGCTACTCTAGAGACTGTCTCTTGTTGCATTCAGCTGCCTTTGGTGGCTGTGCCCCACGAGAGCCCTGGGCTGGGTGGGGAGTCACCTTTTTCTGGTTGGGGTAGTCTAAGGGCTGGGCACAGACACTGTGCTGGGCCTGGAGGAGTGTTCTTTATCCACCACCCTTTTGTAATCTTCTGGTTTGTTTCTCTGCCTCCCAGGACCCCCTGGCTGTCGATGGTAAGTTTAATCTTTTTTTTTTCTCTAACTTAGTTAACCTGAGCTCCTACTGGGAGAGAAAGAGGAAGGGCAGGTATTAGAGATTGGCCAAAGGGTATTTTTAATTTAGTGGCTCACTTTTTTTCAAGACAACAAGTTTAAAAACCAAACGAACCCCAAACCCCTGTCAGATGAAAGCCTGAGTGGTGTTATCAGTACAGTAGCAGGGACTTGCAGGAACCTATTTTTCTAGAACAGGCACAGAAACAAACATTCTAATTACAGAATTAGCAAGGACAATTTATTGTTGCTCCTGTTTTCTTCTGCTCTGAGCAAATCAGGTGATTTTTAGGTGCTTAGAGCAGGTGTTCTTCAATTCCTCTTCAACATACAGCCACGTTACTCACGTAGGGAACTGGTAGGAATTAATTGGTGGTTTCCATAGCTACTGTTCCAGCAGCTGGCACCAGGCCCATCTAACGTGTCCTGAAAGAGAACACCAAGACACACAGGCTTCAACTGTGCCCTCAGGGGTATGATTCATCTGGGTTACTTTGGTTTTTTCCTCTCTCAACCATACTTTTGATGTTAAGTGTTGTCTTTGCCCTGTGGAAAGCAGGTGGGCATTTGAAATCCATCCTCTCTGGGGAAGAGGGCCAAGGAGGATTTGGACATCCCCAAATCCCTTATAGAAAACTAGTTTTAAATGGGAATTTATAACATGGTGAAACAAATTTAAACCTTTTTTTTCCAGATTCTGAGGAGTTAAACATAAGGAAGAGGAAGTAAGTGAAAATTTCTCATTCTGATGCTCAATGTTTTAGGAACTGCTTTCCCAGTGACCTTTAAATGTCCTTCCATCCGAGTGAAGTGCCTGCTGGTAGAAACCAAAATGACTTCAGCTGATTAAACTGATGTTGTCTCATCAGAATTGCAGAGTCTGGGGAAACCTTGGGAGATGGACCCCTGAGGAAATCCAAATCCCAACTTCTCTTTCCCTTCTGCTCTTGCAGAGGCCTCGTGTCTGATGAGAAGCAGTCGGGGGTCGAGCTGGACGCTGTGTTGCAGCATCACCAGGACATGCAGGAGAAGCTGGCTGAGGAAATGCTGAGCTTGGCTCGCAGTCTCAAAAACAACACCCTGGCTGCACAGAATGTGATCAAGCAAGATAACCAGGTAGGTCATGGTAAGGTGCTCAGCTCTTGGTTTTGCAACCCAGGAGGTTAAAGTGCTAATATGTGAAGTGTGATGCCTGTAACTGGATTCCAGGTGGGATTAGGGTGGGGAGACCCAGGGCAATGCCTGTCTGCTGCTGGAGTGCAAGTGAACCTCTGCTGGGAGAAGTAGCAGTCATAGAAGCAGGGAATGGTTGGGGTGGGAAGGGACCTCAAAGATCAGCTCGTTCCAACCCCCCTGCCATGGGCAGGGACACCTCCCAGTAGAGCAGGTTGCTCAAAGACCTGTTCAAGCTGGCCTTGAACACCTCCAGGGATGGAGCATCCACAGCTCCCTGGGCAGCCTCTGCCAGTGTCTCCCCACCCTCACAGTGAAGAATTTTCTCCTATCTTCCACTTTAAACCCATTACCCCTCATCCTATCACTACAAACCCTTGTAAAAAGTCCCTCATCACCCTCATTGTGAAAAACTTCCTGATTTCTAATCTAAATCTCCCCTCTTCCAGTTTGAAGCCATTACCTCATGTCCTGTCACTACAGCCCTTGTAAAAAGTCCCTCCCCAGCTTTCCTGTATCCCCTTTCAGATACTGGAAGGCTGCAGTAAGGTCTCCCTGGAGCCTTCTCTTCTCCAGGCGGAACACCCCAACTCTCTCAGCCTGTCCTTGTAGGAGGAGCTCCAAAGGAGCTTCCAGATCAGAACTTTGAGATCCAAGTTTGCCATGGTTTGTTCTCTTTGCTCCCCAGACACTCTCCCATTCTCTGAGGATGGCTGACCAGAACTTTGAGAAGCTCAAGGATGAGTCTGATCGCCTGGAGCAGCACGCGAAGAAATCAGTCAACTGGCTGCTGTGGATCATGTTAATTGTTGTTTGTTTTATATTCATCAGCATGATTCTCTTTATCAGGATTTTCCCCAAACTCAAGTGATTATTTTGGTTTTATGTGAAGCTGTCAGCTCAGCTGGTGTAACTGTCAGCAACCCGTTTCTTTGCCACCTCTCATGTCCCTAAAGAGGCTGCATATTTCAGTGTGACCACTGGATGCAGTGAGGAGTTTAGGGAAGGGTTTCTACCCAATATTTTATTTTCCATACTTAATACTGTTTCCATACTTAATACCCTTTCCATACTGTTGAGGGGAGAGCTGGGATGAAGGTGGCAGTGGTGCTGAGCTGCTCACAGGCTCCTTAGTGGATAGACACAGCCTAGTGTTTAATGTGGCTGTGGCAAACATGACTCCTAAAATGCTTTACTCCTTACAAGTAACTTCAAGTCTTACAAGTAACTTGAAGTCTTAACATATTTCCAGTCTTTACAGCTTTACTGCACTAGGACCTTGCTGCCAGCAGGATATTTAATTACAGAGCTATGCACAGACACAGCTCTAGGGTATAGGAAGAGAACTCTGCTCTTGAGCTGCTTGCCTGGCTCAGATTCAGAGAGTATCAACAGGTAAAATTATTCTTGGGCTCACAGTTTTTCCCAACGAGTAGCTGGGACTTTGGACTTTGCTGTCTCCTCTTGTAGAAGGGCTGAAGTTGCTCTTGCAATGTTTGCTTCCTTTTTCTACACACAAATGTTCTCACTCACTCATTGTCTGTGATGTTGGTGCTGTTGCATCAGGAAAATGCTGTGACCCTGGCACCAGGGAATTGTCCTCCCAGTGCTCTCCATGTGGCATAGACCTCACCTGAGCAAACACTTCCCCACTCTCAGATGTGGGTGAAAGAAGCTGGTGTCTTCAAGACAATAATAATTAAAAAATAAATTCAGCTTTTATATTTGAGACAAACTGTTCTGGTCGAGAGCGTTTGTGTTCAACTTGTTTTCTTAAGAGGTCACTACAATAAAGCAGAGAGAAAATAAACTCGAATATTTTTTAATCACCACCACTGGCTAGGAAAATGCAGAGCCTGCAGCAGACAAGGTTTGTTGTTTGGAAGTGCTTGTGATAAGCTAAAAACAAACCATGCTGTCATTTCTGGAGTCTCTCTGGGAAGTGCTGGTGTTCAGGTGGGTGCAGTTTGAGGAACTGAGGAGCAGGAGAGGACCCCAAGTGTTCTCCTGCCATTTCCATTGCTGTGGGAACCACTAGATGGGGTGTTTGGGGCCCTCCTGGTGATCAGCACAGCCCTGGGGGAGAGGAGAGCTGTGAGTCTTTGAGCTCAGCCCAGAGTGGCAGCTCAGGTTCAGAACTGCTCTCTGTTCTTTACAAATACAGCTGCTAATGCAGACAGTTCACATTTTTTACATGAAGTATTTTGTTCATTTACCAGGATGTTTGCAGTCAAACTGTTCCCTTCTGGGTTACCAGCTCTTCATCTGTGATGGGCTCGTTCTGTTGGAGCAAACTTGTTACTTCTTGAACCTTGTAGAAATTTGTAATTGTAGCAATCTATTTATGGAAGTTTCTACTTTTCCCAGAAGTTTTTCTTCAGCTGTAGTGGTTGACATCTCACTGAACTTCCTTAGTGAATGCTGTCACCAAATTATTATTTAATTCTAATTGTTTGCTGCTTTCCATGTGGGCATTTCAGTGCTGAGCTCTTCTTGGAGCAGAGGTTGAATATACTGCTGGAATGTTTTTTGTGAGTGAGATATTGGAATGACACAACATTAATGCTTTATTATCTATAAGATTTTCCTCTTTATTACTGGAATACTTTTTTGTCTTGCTTGGAAAAGCATTGATGCATCACTACAGACAAGTTTCAAGCTGAATTTTGCTACCAGCCACGTGTTGGCTACAACTTTTTGGCACTTTTAAGTTAGAATTTCAATTAGAAAGACCTGGAAGGGAACTACTACTGATAGCTGGCCCACCTCTAGTTCAACAGCAGCTCCTTTACAAAGAAGCCTGCTGGAAAATCAGCTCAGAAACTTGCTGTCTGGCTTCTGACCGTTGACATTTGATGGGTGTGTGTTATTTCTGAAGGATGAGCTGCCAGGAGTGGGATGGAATCCTGTGACCACTGCCACCTTGTGCCATCCCTCGTGTGACCGCTGAGCACAGTCCCTCCAGCACTGAGCTTTGCTTCCCCCTGACCTGCTGGAAGAATGTTACCTCCTGCCCTGGCAAAGCCAGGGGCTGGATTGCCTCAGTGGCCAGCAATCTCCCTGGGCACAATGGCTGCTTTGTCAGCTGCCACTGGCACTCTTTGCTTTTCTTGAGTCCATTTAGTCGTTACAGTCATTCAGAAAACACTTTGGGGATGGGTGCCAGTAGCATTTAGACTAAACCAGCACTCAAGGCTCTGTGAGGTTTCATGGACAGGGTGACAGTCCCTGTTTCTGACTAACATTGGTGGTGGCTGGATGATCTGCTGTAGCTCCAGTTGATAGCACAGGGCTCTGATGTGCTTCTCCACAGAGCAACGTTATATATAGAAACAGCTTCTGTGAGGGTTGCAAACATTGTCAAGTGAGAATTGCTCAACTTTCCTTAAAGCTTGGGAAATCCAGATGGAGAGATGGTTATCGTGCATAGGGCTGGGCCTTGGCTGGCTTCTTGACAGACCACCTCCTTTCAGACAGCAGGCAAAAAAAATAAATAATCATCTTTTGGAGACTTGGGGTCATGTCAGGCTGGGGAAGGCACCATTTCTGAGCCTGGCAGCAACTGTGGGTCAGTCTTGAGCTTTTCTGGCAAACCTTGTTGGTGACAGAGACTTGGACTGTAATAATGTTCAGCAGTGTCCTCAATCCCAGCTAAGTTGGATGTTTTGGAAGGATTGTTCATAGTAGATGGGCTGTGAGTGTGGATGTGTGAACAGCAGGAGCAGAATGCTCTATAGGATGGCTCCTGGGGCTGGGTAATCTCAGCTTGGTTTGGGTTTAGGTTCCCCAAGCTTGACTCAGCAAAACCTCAGTGCATCCAACTTTATGGGCTGTGAGGAGCTTCCCAGAACTGGCAGCTGTTCTGCCAAAAGGGGATACCTTGTAAAAGGGTGTCCTCCTGAAAGGAGGCTGTGGTGAGGCTGGGGTTGGGCTCTTCTCCCAAGGAACTCATGACAGGACAAGAGGTGATGGCCTCAAGTTGCACCAGGGGAGGTTTAGATTGGACATTAGGAAGAAGTTCTTTACTGAGAGAGTGGTGAGGGACTGGCCCAGGCTGCTCAGAGAGGTGCTGGAGGCCCCATCCCTGGAGACATTCAAGGTCAGGCTTGATGGAGCTCTGAGCAACCTGCCCTAGGTAGAGATGTCCCTGCTTCTTGTAGGGGGGTTGGACCAGATGAGCTCTGGAGGTCCCTTCCAACCCAAACTGTTCTGATTCTATAATTTTTTTTTAAAAAGACAAAGAGAGGAAGGGGTAGGGGTGGTGGCTGCAGGTCAGAACTGGTGGAGCCAGTTGGTGGTGGTGTGTCCATGGTGGGGGTTGGAGTGACGCTGCTGCAGCCACTAACTCGTGTGGTGCTGATGGGGAACAACGTGTCTGGCAGCAGCAGAGCAGGTTGGGTGAACCAGCCCTGGGGTTGGCTTTGGGGAACTGTGAGGAGCTGTAGAGGAGAATGGTGGATGAGGAGGCTGGAGGGGGCTGGAGGCCAGGTGTAGATCTGTCTGGGCCCTGGATGCAGGTTGACTGTTGATTGTTGTGTGGGTCTTGTAGCAATGAAGGTTCTTTCGAGTTGCAAAGTTTGATGATGAATTAGAACAAAAATTAGAGAATCATAGAATGGATTGGGGTTGGAAGGGACCTTCCAAGGTCATCTCGTCCAACCTCCCTGCAGTCAGCAGGGACTCTCTAACTAGATCAAGTTGCTCAGAGCCCCATCAAAAATTTCTGATGAGGAATGGAAAGGAAATCCAATATTGCATCTGCCTCTGTGACATCCCAAAATCAAACTGGACAATCCCAGAAACTGGACAATAAAAGATAAAGCAGTGCAGAAGGTCACAGAGAGCTGGGATTTCCTTTGCTGCCTTCATCTCCAGCTGCTTTGAAGTGCAGGTGGCAGAGAGATGCCCTCTGCCATGTTCTCTTCGGGTAAAGGTTGTAGTTGCTAATGTAACAATAGAGTTTCCCAGAAGGATCTGACAGTGTTTCCTGTCCCAACAGCCTCAAAAATGGGGATTTCTGCCCTTAGCACGTAAAGTGGCCAGATCTTCATCCTCTGAGGCTTCTCCCCTGGAGAAGAGAGCAGCCACTTATGGGATTTGAGGTGGAGGGAAGGAAGGGTAAGAAAGGAACTTGGTCAATCCATGACGTGAAATATTTTATATTAAGAGATTTGGCAGATAGTTCAGTGTGACTCCAAACAGGATGAGATAAATTTTCCAAGGTCTCTCCTCTCCTCCCAGCTTCAGGTTTAGTCACTGAGGCGTCAATTCCGTCACCTCTGCAGCAACATCCTGCCAGTGATGCAGAGACTGGGCTATTGTTGGCTCCAGCAGCAGCTCTTGTGCATCTTCAAAGGACAGGAGGCTGAATAATGGGTGTGCTCCATGGTGAGAAACTTGTGAGCAGGGAAGTCAAGCTACAAATCAATAAAACCAGAGGAAGCTGAGCAGTGGGGTCACCATCCACCCAGGCAGCTGCACCCTGCTGTTGCTGAAGGCCGTGCTGAGCAGTGGGTGAAGCAGGAAGGGGGAATTTCTGGCTCTGAAAATGGCCTCCTGGCTTTGCCGTGGGGCTTGGGCTCACTCAACTGGTTTCCAGCTGGTTTGTGCTTCAACCAGAGTTACTGCCACTGGGACCTTCTTGGTGAGTCAACTGCTGCGAAGCCACTTGGGCACAGAGCTTTGGGTGGCTTCAATATTCCCATGAGCATGGGGCTTTAGTTTTGTGTGGCTAAAGAAGAGAACCCCAAACCCACCCACACACGTGTTTTGAGTGTTTCATGACAGAAACTGAACTTAGCTTTGATCTTGAGCAGGGACAAGCTACAGGAAAATGATGATCAAGCAGCTTCAGCCCTTTCAGAAGGGAGCAAGTAACATCGAGCTGGTCTACAAAGTCATCTTCTGAACTTGTTTGTGCAAAGCTGGTTCCTCCTCTAGGGTTGGTGCTGCCAGAGGTGGGTTTCCAAGGACTTCAGTTCCTACCAGCAGTGATGTGGAGGAGCTGGGATCTGATATGTCAGAACACTTGGGTCAGGTTCATGTGGAGGCATTTGTTGGGCAGAGCAGCACGACTCCGTCTTTCCAGTCTCACACAAAAGGAAGCTTGGGACACAGCTCCAAAAACATGATGATTATTCATTGATTCAAGGGTTTTATTAATTTATTGTATTTTTCCTTAGCCCTTGTGGCCCACAGAATGCAAAAAAAACCAGTTTCTTGTCCCTCAATTTTTCTTTGGCAGCAATATTTATGTCCAAGTCCTTCTTCAGGATCAAAATCATCCCATGAAAAGGAACATTATCTGAACAGCTTTAGGCATGATAACATGCCCATAGCCCTTGACCATTTTAACTTTGTGTGTATTTACATTAATACTAAGGGCCTGCATTTATCTATATATTTTTTAAGCAGTGATTGCCATTGTTTGGAGGGCACTGACCCTACAGGCTTTGTGCACCTTTTATAAGGAGGCACTAAATATACAGCTTTAAATTGCTGTTTCTCTGGCTTTTTTGCACCTTTTTAGCCTGTCCTGGGATTGTTGGCAGCTGTGAAGTGAGTGTAAAGTAGAGATGGCTCCAGGGGAGAGCTCTTTTGGGGGATTTCTAAAGGAACAAGGCTTTTGGTGGGGCCTGTAAATCCACTGCATTCTCTGGTGCTGCACTGCTCTCATCCTGCACATTATATCACGTTTTTTACTGTGCAATTCCTCAGCTGAAATGGCAGAAATGACACCAACTGGAGCATGTTTTCATGACAACACCACAGTGGGGGAGCACCATTTGGGCTCCAGCTCTGAAAGGTTTTGTCACACTCATTTTCTAGATAATTTCTAAAGGAAGAGATTGCTGCTTGTGAGCACACTGAGGGGGCTCTAGACACAACCTGTAACCTGCCTGGTACTTTTGGTACAATTTTATACTTGTTTCTACATTTTCTCCTATAGGAATATCCTTCAGCAAGTGCACACTGCTCAAGTCTGTAGTTTAAACACAGATACATAGAGAGAATTTTCTGCATCAGAGAAAAAATGGTAAATTGGAAAACAGAGTATTATTTCAAAGCTGCATATCCATTTTCCTTGCCTTTCCTGGCAGTTGATACTTAGATTTATTTAAAAACAACAACAAAGCCAACCAGACAAAACAACAACAACAAACAACAAAATAACAACAACAAACCAGACAACAACAACAACAAAAACCCACCAAAAATAAATCTTTGTGGGGTCCAATAGTTAGATACCCCTCTATTTCAAGTCTCTTAGTATTTATTTTCCCAGGATTCAGAAATGAACCCCTGTAGCTTGTAAGCATCACAATTCACAGCAGACACTGATCACTTCTTACTTATTTTAACTCAACCTTGAAATGCCTGTAGAGGAAAGAGAAATGGGGATGTTGTTGAAGAAAAGAGTCATTTAATGTATCAAATTAGTGATTTTAGCAGTTTCTTGACTCAGAAATCAGAGAAGAGTCTGCACTGCAGTTATTAGAGACAAAAAAAAAAAGAGTGTGCAGGTGCTGGCTTCATTTCTGAGCGCCCACATGGCTCCTGGGGCTTTATCTGATTGCAAACCCCCTGGAGTGAGTGGAGCGTGGTGAATATGCAGCAGCCAGCGTCTGGGAAAGATGCTGCAAAGATTGCACCCTGATGTTCCTCGGTGGTAATTAGACACTAAAAATAGTGGTTTAGGGGAAGATAATAAATCTGTAGCCTTTAATCCTCCTGTGCCAATCTGTAAGGTGATATCATTGTTACATGCAAGGCGATGAGAGCAGAAGTGAGTAAGCAGGAGGAGGCTGCTATTAGCATCACTGGAAGCTCCACATGGCCCAGGAGGTGTCTGGTGAGGGTGGCTCGCTCTGCTTGATGCAAAGTCTCCACTCATAAAGCAGGCTCATCTGCAAGCAGAGGCAGTTTTGCTGCTTATTTCCATTCCTCGACTGCCCTGACTGCTCAGATCAGGTCCTGAGTCCCTCCTGCACCTGTGAGTTCTAAGTCAAAGTGTTTCTCTGAGAAAATGGCAGCAAGAACAGAAACGGGGGGAAATTTGTTCCTGAATCAACAGCCACATCTGGGGCTGTAAGGAGACAGAGCATCCCCTCTTGGGCAGGACCTTTCATCTTTAAGGTCCCTTCCAGCCCCAACCATTCTAAAATCTAAGCGTTTAAACAGCTTGCAAATACTAAGATGTAGTTATTATTACACAGACACCATCACAGCTTAGACTGAGGTGATTTAATCGCATGGGGCCATCAACCTGACCCCGCCCAACTGGGAAGCCCCCTCACAAAAGGTGTGAATTCCTAGACCAGCCCTGTTCACAACTATGTGACATCCCTGTGACAACTGCAGCAATTCTTTGTGTTGCTTTTCCATTGAAAGTATTTCAAATAATGCATCTTAATGAAATTCAGTATCTAGAAGAAAGGAGGCAGTGCCCGTGGAGTGAGAAATGAACACAGAAGTGAGATCTGTTGAGAGCCAAAGATGGTGGAGGAAAAGATTTGAAAGAATGTGTATTTACTAAGTATTTTTGAATTTAAAAAGCTTTGTTCCAGTGGTTTATAGCTCAGAATCTTGCAGAAATGAGTGAAAGCAAGTGTCAAATTACTGCAAGTTGCCAGGAGACGCAGTCACAGCTTAGCACCACCACAAGGCAGAGATGATTAAAAAAAAAAAGGGAGAAAAAGGCATCAAATGCTGAATCCCACTGCGGAAAGAGAACCAGGCATTTGATACTGCAAATGGCACCGCTCCCTGGGCTCTACCCTCTCCCCAAGCTCTGTTTAGCCAGTTTCTGGAGCAATTAATCCTCTCTAAAGGCTTCAGAGGAGTGACAGGGATGGAGAGGAAGTCCACAACTCCTCACCTTCCCTCCCTCAAGGCTACCGAGCCCAAACAGGCTCCCCGGGGCCACTCTCCCTCTACCACCTTCACCTGCAGCGGGTTTTACAGGAGGCCCGCGCTCGCAGGATCCATCCCGGCCTTCCCTCGCCTCCCGGGGCCGCCCCCGGCAGGTGGATGCCGCCGCCGCTCCTCCCCCGGCCCGTCCCGTCCCCTACCCGGCTCCGCGCCGCCTCTTGCCGCCGCCCCACTCCCAGCTGACGGGGGCAGCCCCTTGTTTACTGGCCAGGGAGGCAGCCGCCAGCCCGGCCTGCGCTGGAAGGGGCCGCCGGAGCCGGGGCCGACACCGAGGGGCAGGGAGGGGCCGGGCGCTATTAAAGGGGGCCGCGGGGGCTCTTCTCGACGATGAGAAGCTGGGCCCGGCCCCCGCGCCCGCCCCGCGGCCTCTGATTCGCCCCCGCCGGGACGTGCCTGAGCCGCGGCGGCTCCAGCGACGCGGGCATGGGACCGAGAGCGGCGGCGGCGCTGGCCGTGGCCGTGGTGCTGGTGGCCTGGTGCGGCCGGAGCCGCGGGGAGAGTGAGTAGGNAGCGGGGCCCGCAGCCCTCCCGGCGGCAGCGGCTCGGGTCACCTTCACCCCGGGGTTCGGCGTTTTCGGCCCCGAACCGCGGTGGGGCAGAGCGGGAGGGCCTGAGATTGGAGCGGGGACGGGACCGGGCAGGGCTGCGGCTCCCCGCGGGTCGCCTGAGGATTTACTCACCCTCCGGGTCTCGCTAGACCGGGTTCTGAGGAGCGGGGAGGGTCTGGTCGGGCAGGGGCCGCTGGGCCGGGGGCAGGTGCGGGCAGGGCCTGGTCCCCTCGCCGGCCCCGCTGCTGGAGGGGGCCGAGCTGCAGCGCCCTGGCTCGGCTCTCCCCTCCCCGGCCGCTTTCGGAACCGGCTCTAGTTTCAGAAGGGTTTGAGCGCGGCAGACGCAGGCTCGGGAGGTTTTGTCGTTAACCGCAGAAATACTTTTAGGTAGTCTTGCAAATCTTGCGAGTATTAAAGGGTGAAACTGTGAGGGGGGGATCGGTGTTTAAATCGGTGGTGTTGGGTTGAAGATGGGGCTGGATGATCGTCCAGGTCTTTTCCAATCTAGACATTTCTATGGTTCTGAAATACAAGGCAGGGATATAAAGATGTTGTATTTGGAGGTCACACACTTGTTAAATCCACGGCTGACACGAGGTTAAGCCCTAGGAGCTGTTTTGGTGGATTATCTTCAATAAACTTGCTCAGGAAGTTGTTCTAGCTGGAGGTTTTGATTTTGGATGATGCTTTTAATGAAAATATTTATTTAAAGAGAGCTAACTGGTTATCTGTCTCACACAATCCCATAATCTACCTGTTACCTTTCCCATCAGGACAGGCAAGGGCAGGAGAATCAGTTCAGGTGCAATAATTGGCATTTTTGGGATGTGTGTGTGGTGGGCTGAAGCAGGATGGACCCTTAAGACAGCCTCTTTATTCCAGCAATCAGACCACTAATATATTTCAAAAACACCCCCAGTTTCTTCTTCATACATGTATTTATGCCTGGAAAGAGCCCAGTGCTGTGGTTTTAACTTGGTTTTGCTGGTCAGTGTGTGCCAACCTGCCCCTTACCAGTGGGGAAAATGGAGAAGGTAGTTGATATATAGCACCTGGCAATAAATACGTGTACAGTCCTGGTCCAGTGGTTCCTAATTTGAAAAGATGATTATTGTGACTACAGTGAAGCTTCTTGTTTTATTTTTTTAATGAATAAATATTCTGTGAGGGCGTGCATGATCTTAACTCCCTAATCTTTGCTGTGCTACTGCCTGGTAGGAAAACATGCTCTAAGAGTTCACGGATGGAGAAGCAGCAGCAATGCAGAAGATGTCACAGCAAAGCCAGGGCTGGAATATTTTTATATCATTCGTGCAGTGCAAATACTTCACAAACCATTTTACAGGCAATTTGGACCGTGAGGGTCCCTAATTCAGGTTTTGAGCCCCCCTGGAAGCTCAGCTCTGTGCTCTGAGGGTGATTAGATTGCATGGCAGGGAGTGAGGATGGAAAACAAGCTCTGAGGCTGCAGCAGCGTGGCTCAGAGGGTAAATGCATGTACAATAGTTGCATAAGCAAACAAGTTGTTCCCTGAGCAACGGAACTGCTGCAGTCTGCTTTCTTGGAGATGGAGCCCTGTGTTCTCTGCACCATGCCCTGTGATAACACAGCTCTCCACTCACAATAGCCCCCCTGCTCTCAGCCAAACCATACGTGTTTTTCCTTGTGCCCTGGGTCTTTCTCTTCCCTTTATTTCTTTTAGTATCTGGGTAGCAGATATGTGGGTAGGTGGCTCAGTAGGCAAACTGAGTGGATGGTTTGAGTTCATCCTTTAGATGGAGATGCTGAGTTTTTCCTCCCCAGCTCTTCTAGAAATCTCATGTGTGAGGACTCTCTTCTTCTTTCACATATGCTGAAGTTAGTTGGTGAGCTCAGAAGTGACTGAGAGGAGTGGAAGCAACAGGTTAAGGAAGGAGACCTGACCTGTGCCTAGAACGAAGATGCTTGTGTCTTGTTTTGCAAAGAAAAACAGGTCTGTGTGTTTTCTTTATCGCTGTGCAAACATAATGCAACTTCTTGAAATAAATCTCACACATGACTCATGCCCGTCAATTCATTAGCTGTGGGATTTACCTCACCTGGTTTTAGGCATCTACCAACTGAGCAACTTATTTCAGGCTCCTTTTGTGATGAGTAGAAAAATAATCGATGAAGTCACTAGAGTTTAGAGTTGGGCTTTTCCTCCCTTCTAAACTCCTCACCTGGGTTTGGGTGATGATGGTGGGAGGTAAAAATGGAGCTGAGATCTCTCCACCTAAATCATCAGGTGGGACAAATTTCACTTTGTGTTTCTGCCTTTTGAGATAATTTGCTGCTTAATTATTATTTCTCCCTCATATTGTGCTCATAAACTCATTAAGAAATGAGTCCCTTGTTCCACCCCAACAACCCCCCAAAAGTCCTTTTTCCAGTCTCCTAACACCACTTCTAAAAATCAGCCTGAGACAGACTTGAAAGCTTTTGACTTGACTCCAGTGAGTGTAGTTTTCCCTAAATAATTTATTTAAGTAGACAGCAAACACTAAAAATGCAGAATTAACCCCTAGTTAAATGGTTTGTGCTCTTTCAGTGCAATTCTACATTATTCTGGCCTTGATTGTTTAAGGACCCAAGCTCTGAATCATTCAGGTTTGGTCTCCACAGGGTTTACTATAAACAAGGCTTAAGTTCCAGCTATTCCCCTGCTTAGGCTCTATCTTGAAAACTAACCTCTGACATCAGATCCAGTTTCTTCATTCAGTGCTTCAAGGTTGTTACCAAACTAGTTTGTTCAAGAGGCTTTGGCACCTTAGGATTTGTTGGTTTGGTTTTAGAAGATGTCCCATGCAGCTTTTTTTCCTGGGGGTCTGATGAAATGTGTATAATGATTTTTTTAATTATTATTATTTTTAAAGTTACTTTGAATAGCTTGGTGGTAACCAGGACTGGAGGAGGGTGCCCTGAGCCTGATGCTGCTGAAATTCAGGAATTTATGTTGTGTAAAGATTTTTCCAGGAGCTTGGACAGGAATAGCTTTGGGGCTGCTACTGGAGAATCAATCTGAGATATTTTATTTTCCCCAAAAGCTGATTTATATGTTTTTGAAACCAGGTTGTCTGTATTCTGACTGCTCAGCTTTGCTCTCTTCCTGGGATCAAACCTGCCTGGCCTTCAGACTGAATTGTTGATTAATTCCCCTCTCCCTGCAGAAGAAATACTATGGAGAGAAGCTGTGGAAAAACACTTATTACTGTGCTTAAAACTGCTCCTTGTTGTCTTGGTAACAATAAATTTATGGGGTGACTTAAGCAGCTACTGCAGGAGCAGAAGATACAAACTGCTGAACAGAATTCAAAAGCCTGGAAAGATTGAGATCCTTCCAACAAAAAAACCCTGTTTTCTTTCAGATATTCTTAACACCTTGTTCTTCTTGAAGGAAAAAAAAGGAGCTCTGATGCTCATGGCATTTATCACTTAAACTAAACTGAAGTAGACCATGAATAATAATTCTTAAGTGTAATTTTTCTTTAAATATGGAAAAATCTGTATAAACCCTTTTAATCTTTGGAAATTTACAGTTACATTAACCTTTTGTTTGATTGCTTACTTCAGAAACAAGCCTCTACTTTGCTTTAAATCCCTCCTGAGTTTCTATAGCAGGTGTTGGCTTCCACTAAAAGGAGCCATGGAGAAGCCCCAAGTCTCTCAACCCCTTAAACAGGGGGGACAAGGTGCCAGTTTGTGACATTGCTCTTGGGGAGCAGCAGAGTTTGAGTGTCCAGGATCTGTGGGGATCTTCTGTCTGGTCTGTGCTGACAGCACTAATTACAAATAAATAGATTCTGGATCAGAGTTTAGAAGTGGTGAGAAATAAAAATGGTTCTAAAATGCAAGCACTGGATGGATTGTGGGTGGATTTCCAGCTCTCTCTCTGATTATTGAACTCTTCAGAAGGTTTTGTTGTTTAGTCCTAAGCCTCATCTATCTCTTTTTGGGTTCAGCTTCAACAAACCTTTCTTCTTTAACGCTCCTGGTCCAAATATTTTGCTGTCTTAGCCTTTGGTCCCCTTCTCTGTGATCTCCACTGGGGTTTACATTTCAGGATGGAGAGAGCTGAAGGCAAGGGAGGTTTGTATTGATACCCTGTTTGGGTTGTTGCATTTTTGGAGGATATAGGAAGATCTTTGAGCAGCTTTCTGGCACTTTGGACCTGGAGCACACAGCTTGTGATCTCTAGAAGCCTGCAGTGATAACAGGTCAGGTTCACAGGTACTGTAATTCCACTTCTTTGGAGTAAATAGGAAGGTGGTGTGAGCTCAGGGAGTGCAGAGGATTGGGCAGTAGCTCCTGCAGACCTGGTTCCTCAGCTTCAGTACTGGATGAGAGGAAGGTTTTTGCAGCCACAGCACTTGGAGGACTTTGTCCTGGCCATCCCAAACCACAGCTCTTCTCATCCCTGCTCCAGTTCTGCTGTCCTCTCCTTCCCGTGTGGGTTCAGGGGTTGTCTGGGGGCCAGTTGTGGCCAGTTCCTGGTGGGTTACCCAATTCCAGTTGGAATGATGAAAGACTCAGGTAATTATGCTTAGTGTATAGATGCAGTTTGTGGCCTCAAGCCACAATAAAAGCCTCAAGCTTTTACTCTTGGAAGTAATTCTCATTCTGTAGAGATGAGCTGCATTTTTTGACCTTCCCTTTTCCTTTAGGTGAGCTCTATACATTCAAATTCCTCTAGGTAGTGCTTAATACTGAGATACACCAACAGATCATGAGTGCTTGGTGTCCTGTGTGCTCATGGTGTCCTGTGTGCTCAGCAAGCAGTAAATAAACCAAGATGTTGGGGTTTTAATTTATCTGATAGTTTTAGTTCTACTGGTGACTTGTACATTGAATTTCAGTGTTTGAGTTGTATTTGTCCTCCTGTTGTTTCTCCTTTCATGAAGAAACCACTCACCTGCCACTTGCTTCCTTGGAAGTACCTGTCTTAATTGTTTAAAATCAATATTTAGAGTAGTTAAATGGAATCTGCTGCTCTCCCAGTTCTTTAGCCCATGGTTGGGATATGCAGCATGACAGCTTTTGGCTTTACTTCCAGCTTGGCTGCAGTTTTCATGGGGCAAAGATGTAGCTGTGAGTTGATCATCACATTTCCTTCCCCACTTTTAAAAGCACATCCTTGATCTTTGAGGTACTCTGTGTATCCACTTTTTCTTCCAGAAAGCAATTTATGAAACAACTTGGATATAGTGCCAAAAAATCCCATTGGGCAATAACCTTGCTTCAAATCCTATATTAGCCTTGCCAGACATTTTTTTTTATTATTTTTTTTATTGCAGTGGAGCAAATTATTGAATAATCATTAAGAAGTTTGCATAGAATTCATTTTTAACCCCCCCAGCAGTGGTTTGTGGAAACCCATGAGGAGTCAGGCAGTTGTAGCTACTAAATGTCTGTCTCCACGTTGATTTTGTAAGGTCTGATTATTGCTGGGTGGTTTCTTGAAGCTGTGATGTCATTTTATAGTTGGTGAGTTTTATGTACAGTGACATTTAATTCTTTTAATTCTTAAGGGAAGGAGAACAGGGCTGGCTCAGCTATAGACAGAAGAGAGAACCCCTAAAGTGGATGCAGGCTTTAAGAAAAAAACAAATTAGAAAATAATGCACTTGGACAGGACAGGGAAGGGCTGGTTTGCACTGTTGTATTGCCAGGCAGGCTTCTCTTTTCAAACTTCTCCTTGGACATTAAGCTCTGGCTTTATATTTCTGTGAAATCTGGGTTTAAAAGGCTTATCCCTGGGGCTTTAGTTGTGCTCTGCAGACATGGGGCTCTAAGTTTCCTTCTTGATTTCTTACCTGTGCTTAAAGTTTAAAAAACAAAATAACCATTCCCTCTTCAAACATTTTTCTTTCCCTATTTTGCTTCTGCCTGGATTAATTTTATTCTATTTACCTCCTAATTTATGCTTCGTGTCATTGTTCACTCTGCCAGTTCTTTGGTTTCCTCTCCTAAATAAACTGCCCAGATAGTCCAGGCAGGGAGATTTGCAACCTTGAGAAAATAATAGCAACAAAACCCCCAAACACCTAATCTGAAAAGAATGCTCAGGGCAGGAATTACTAGTGTAGTAAATTACTCCTGTCCACAGAGTCTGGGCAGGAGCGTGGGCTGGGTTTGGCCTGGGTGTATTTCCAGGTTTTTCTGCTCTTTTCCCAAGCGCTGCCATTTCCTCCCCATCATTCTTTTCCTATCTTTCCCCTCCCCACAACCATCCTAAATGACTTCCTCTAATCCCCTGGCATGAATTGCACAATCTGAGCTGAGGGAGGTGTGTTGCTGGCAACTATCTAAAGAAAACAGCCTCTGGTGCGTGGACATCTCTTGCTTCTGTAAATGCCAAGTGACGTCTGAGGGCTGGTTGTGCTAGAGGTAATAGCCAGAGACCCAAGATGGCAGGGAAAAAAAATAATTATGAAATGCTCTTTCAGTCTTATTGTGTAACCAGAGATCAGGGAATGTTCCCCACAGTGTATTTCTTAAGCTTTGCTCAAAAGGACCCAGTTGTGAGTGTGGCTCTAGATGACGGTGCGGTTGGATAAAGCTGTTTAGAAAACTAACCCAATGACCTTTGAAATCAATCAGTCCCATTGTTGTTTGCCCCCCAGTTTGCAGGAGCATGGACATCCGCAACAACCTGACCCGGCTCCACATGCTGGAGAACTGCACTGTCATCGAGGGCCACCTGCAGATCTTGCTGATGTTTAAAACCAAGCCCGAAGACTTCCGTGAGCTCAGCTTTCCGAAGCTGACCATGATCACAGACTACCTGCTGCTTTTCCGTGTGTATGGCCTGGAGAGCCTAAAGGGGCTCTTCCCCAACCTCACCGTGATTCGAGGGACTCGCCTCTTCTTTAACTATGCTCTGGTCATTTTTGAGATGGTTCACCTGAAGGAGATCGGGCTCTACAACCTGATGAACATTACCCGAGGCGCGGTGCGGATCGAGAAGAACAATGAGTTGTGTTACTTGTCCACCATCGACTGGTCGAGGATTTTGGATTCCGTAGAAGACAATTACATCGTGGCCAACAAGGATGACAAAGAGGAGTGTGGAGATGTGTGCCCAGGAACGGTGAAAGGGAAGAGCAACTGTCCCCCTACTGTGATAAACGGCATTTTCATCGAGCGCTGCTGGACCCACGACCGCTGTCAGAGGGGTGAGTGCAGGGTGAGGGTGTCAGCTGTGGGTTGATGCCAGTTTTTAACCCATGGATCTATTGGAGGCCTGATAGGTGCCTGTTAATTGCTGCCTTTAACATTAGATGATTTAAAATGGTTCCTTAAAAATGGTTCCTAAAAATCAAAATCAATGCTAGGTGAAGAGAGGACCTTTGGGTCTTGGGGACCTTTGGACCTTGGGGTTGTTGTTAGCTCTTCTTTCAACCCTGTGAATAATGTAGCCAAAAATGTTGTTTGGTTCCTCTGGAAAATGAGGGGCTACCAAGAGCTCACAAGTTTAACTGAGTGTGAGTGTAACTGGTTGGATAGTAATTAGTGGTGTTAGTATCTCTGGTGGGGCTTTGGTAGGGGATTAAAAGCCCAGGTTGACTGAAAGGCTGCAGGAGATGGAAACAGAACCATGGGGAAAAGTCCTTATGGAATAAACCCAACTCTAGACAGGTGCAATTACACTTTTCCTGAAACCTTCCTGCAATAAGATGGTGTAAGATATGTGGATGAGTGAGCAATGTCTGCACAGAGTAAGAAGGTGGAAGCCAAGTCAGATATGAGGGAAAATGACTCTATGAAAGGAGCTGGAGGAGAGAGGACCTAGATGGGGGTTGCCCATAGCAGGAGTCCTGGGGAGGGTGAAATAAGTGGGCTTTGAGCCTGGGCTTTGGTTCAGGGGAGAAGGTGTGTTCAGAAAATTACCTGCTGCTCCAACCCCTGAGCTCTGCTGCTTAAACCACGTCAGGGGCGCTTTTAATTCCACACAGATTGGTGATTTCCAAACTTGGAACTGAGCTTAAGTTTAGTTTTTAATTATATATTTACTTTGTTTCCTGTTAAATCTGGCTGTGATGGGGAGCAGAGTGAATTGAGGTGAAAGTGACCCGTTGAGAGCTGTCTGTCTGTCTTTGGAGGTTGTGCATCCAAGGGAAGCAGTGTGGCCTGAGACGGAATTAGGAAACTTGTGGGCTGGAGAGGATTCCTTGCCAAGCTTTAAAGGGCAATTCTGAGTGCTAAGTGCCAGATTGGAGAAGGAATTCCTACCAGCATGCATTGACTAATGAATTTAATGTGGTTTCCCCTCTGCTACTCCTCACCCCAAATCCCCTAGCTTCTTTTTAAAGAAAGTGCTTATTTGTTGCTGCCAGAATAACAGGGTATGAGCAAGAAGATGCAAGTGTGGATGTGTGTTCTTCTTTCACAAAGAAAAATAAGGTTATAAAGGCTTTTAGTCTATAAACTTCTGGTATAAAGTTATCAGTGTTGAAACGTGGTTTCTTATACATTCATGTTTTATATTTTCTGCCCTTTCATAAAGATCTAACTGAAACTTTTTCTGGAGATGGACTCTTCATAATGTCCCTCATTCCTGTGAATTTTTGGGGGCTGGAATGTATGGGTTTGCTCCTCTATATAACTACTTATTTCCACGAAACCTGTAGGAATGGAATATTTTGGGATAGAAATCTCCTCTCCTGAGCCTCTCATACACGTTCAGTTAAATTGCTAGAGGATACCTGTGCAGCATCACACACTGTCTTAGCTTAGATACCAAAGGAAGCTGGGCTAGTAAATCCATTTGCTTTGAATTTGAAATGGAAATTTGCATTTCACAATGGAAATTTGCATTTGAAAATGGTTTCAAAAGTAATTTCATACAGATGCTCCCATCTGGTTTTCTGTGTTAGAGTCACAGAATAAATTGGGTTGGAAGGGACCTTAAAGATGATCTTCTGTGACAAGATTTGGGGGTTGGAACTAGATTTAGAGAAGCAAAGCTGCTACATATTTGGGCTCTAACTGGTGTGTGTTTTGAAAACCACTTCACCAGCCACACTTATCTGAGTGCTAAGATTTGTACTTTTATTTTCTGGTCGCTTACGCTCTCAACGAGCTGGTATCTGCCTTACGTTGTGCCTTGTGACACCTGCCTTGTGCTTCTGAAGTTATTTTAACAGCTTGAGTAGTTGTTCAGACTCTTTGGAGTGGCTGAGGGGCACCCAGCCCAGCCAGTAACTGCAGCAGAGATTAAGGGACCTTCCTTTAGGGAACCTGTTGATGGAGTCACCGCGTCCTCTGTTCTCGTGCCAGCCCCAACGTATCCGTAGTGTGTGTAATTGTTTTGTCAAGATTATTAACAGCTTATGTGAATTGTGCTTTGGCTTTCCTTAGCCTGAAGAGCCTCGGAGCAGCTCCCAGGACTGAGGGTATTAATGCTGTCAGATCTTTCCCTCTCTGTTTTTGCAGCTTAGCTGGGAACCTTCCAGCTAAGGCTGGTTTCAAGTGTATCCTCCTCTTTTATTTTTGCTTTTTGCCTTTTAACCAACACTCGAGTGAAACAGCCATTTCAGTTTAACTTTCTTGGGGGGCATTTAGGGCTGTGTGTTGTTTTAACACAGGTTATTTGTACCCCTCATTTGTTGGATAAAACTTGGTGTAGAATCTCCTGTTTGCTGGTTTTTGTTTTGTGTCTCCAGATGGGGAGTTGTTGCTGTCTAACCTGATAGCCCTGCTGCCCCGGGACTGCCAGCTAGGGTATTTTGTTTGCTGTTTTGGGAAGAAAAAAATCCTTAAAGCATGTGTAAATATTGATTGTTTTGATGTTAGAGTGTGTGTCAATTGACAGAGACAAGTCCCAAGCTGACAAGCATTTCCAGCCTGCTAAGTGCTCGCTCTTGATGGAGAAAATAAGGAGATGGGCAAGAATTTTAAGTGGAAAGGCTGAGAGATCACAGAAAGGTCTCGGAGTGGGAAGGGAGACAGTGACAGTTGGGGTTGGAGTGGGATCCTGGATGTCCTAAATCTTTTCCACACCAGTCCTGACTTGCCCCTGCCTCTCTCTGCTCTTCCTGCACGTTATCCCTCACGCTGATCACGCGTCTTTGGGATTTCTTTCTTTTAATCAGCACAGATATCCCAGTTAACTCCAAAACTAACTTTGTTACACCATATAATTATCTCTGAGGCACACATCCAAGTCTCTGAATCATCCTTGCAGCTAGAACTCCAGCCCAGAAATTTTTTCAGTTGGTGATAACATGTTCAAGACAACAAAGTGAAAGATCTTAGAGACGTTAGAAGGTTGTGGATGAAACTGGTCGGGAGGAACTGAAATGATTTGTGGGCAGCTGCACGTTGGGAATAACAGTTGAAATAATGAGGAATCTGTGCCTGAGTGCAGGGATGTGGAGGTGGATCTGCCATAGATTGAGACTGGCCGGGATGCCTTTCCTGAAAGTTTTCTTTCCTTTTTTTTAATGACTTGTGTTGGTGTGAAAAGCAACGTGGTTCAGTTAAGGTCAACTCATGGTATATTTTGGGTGGGAAGGGAGGGGAATGTGTAGTCTGTTTGGAATTTGGGGCTAGCCTGATGCAGTTTATGGCAGCCAAGTGCTGCTCCTCTTCTGGAGGGTTTGTACCTTTGCAACCCACATTTTTGTGAGATTTTTTTTACCATACATGCTCCTTCCATGGCCATAAAAACGTGGTGGTTGGTTCGGCGCAGCGTGTTCATGCAGAGAGCGTCTGTGCTGAAGAATGCAGACAACAAAAATGCTGGAAATGCCACGTCCTAGACCTCAGTCTGGATCTGCCAAACATGATTTTCATATTTTGCATTTTTTTCCCCCCCCTCTTTTTTATTTTTTTTTTGGGTAATAAAACTGCTATATGTCTGTCACTCCACTCGCGGAAGGAACAATTCCCTCTGAAACAGGATTTCCTGCCAATTCTCTTTACACTCAAGTCTTCTCTGTCCATACAGAATTTGAAGCAGCCTGATGTTTTTGACAGTAATTATAAAGGCAGTAAGGTAATAGGAAGGAAAAATAGAATGATCAAATAAAAATGACCGGGAAAATGATTTGTAGTATTAGTCAGTGAATATTGAAATGCCACATTCCTGGAATATAAGGATGGATATCTGGAATACAGGCTTTGTTCCTTAGAGGATATGGTGAAATTGGAGTTCTTTATTCATGCTGAATATGAATCCTTTGTTGGAATCTGCTAACTTCTTGATCTTGGGACTTCATGCTGCCAGGAAATTGGAGTTATTAGGAGCATGTGCCATTTCAGGCTGCTAGATAACTTTTTATTGCATGAAGCATGATTAAAGAAAGTCTATCTCTGAATTAGTGCAGTCTAGAATTTGTTGCAAAATATTAACCTCATGAAAAGAAAGTGGAAAGTCTATGAAGCCATTTAGGCTAATTGAAGAGGATGGTGAAAGAGAGAATAAGCAAAGAAGCTGCTAAAGAAAAGTGCTGTATGAAAATAATGTTTCTCCAGGTTTTTATAAAGCTGGGGAAGCAGGTCTGGAGACTTAGGGGTACAACAGAATCTCTTTAATTTTCCTGTGATTTATGCAGGGAAAATTCTGGGACAGGTAGGGGCCAGGTAAGGAGCTGCAGAGTAGCTTTAGTAGCTTGCTTTGTTTGCTAGTAGGAGGAACACAACAAAGCACTCAGACAAACACTGCTCAGCCTGAACCCTCTTTCGACTGCCGTGAAATAGCACCGAGTGTTTTTAGAGACCAGTGCCAGCAGAAATCCTGCAACTCCAACCATCTTCAAGGCAGGTTTGAATAGCAAAGTTCAGAGGTGTGTGTGGGAAACGTTTTTGTGATGTTTACTTAGGTAGAAATATTACTTAGCAACAGCTTCCTGTAATTTTTATGTGCTGGGAATTTCTGTAGCCATCAGCTCAGTTTTATTACCTCTGTATGGGAAAGGGGTCTTGGCGCACTGAGCAGCCTCAGCCAGCCTCAAGGGCAGGATATTTTTAAAACTTCAAACACAAAAGAAATTTTTCCAGTTGAAGTGGAAGTGCTCCTTTTATTTGGAGATCTGATAAGAACTGCTTGGGTTTTTTTTTTTTCCCCTAGCTCTGACAAATGCCAGATGGAAGTTGACACCCGATAATCTCACTGGGGCGTCTGCTCTGAGCCCTGCCAAGCAGCGGCTTTATTGAGTGTAGTGCTTGTGGTTGGGGCTGTTGTGATGCTGGAGAGTGGCTAGACATCCTAAACTCATTCACTTTAGCTTATTAAGAGTAGTTAAGAGACTTATGGGGCTTGCTGGTGTGATACAGCCCTGAATGAGGGGAGGGAAAGAGGTGGAAACAGTTGCTCTGTACAAATATTTTGATATTCTTTGCTTTAAAAACACCAAACAGATCTTGGGGCTGTGAAGGAGCATCTAGGTGGATTTTCTTCACTGACCTGGGGTGACACAAGACTGTAGGATTTCAGTCTCAGTTTGCTGAGGTGTCCCCGTGCCTGCAGCTCCTGTGGTCTCACCACATTGATGCTCCTTCATCTTCTTCACTGCTGCTCCTTTATTTCAATGCAGGGGGGTTGAAGATTTTCTTCCCCTGCCCCAATTCCCAGCCAGCACTGCAGACAGAAGCCACTGTCTGATCCCTTCTGTCTTTAGAGCATTTGAACAAGAACTAATCCCAGCTCATCCAGTAGGTAATAAGCAGTAAATAGAGAGAATTCTCCCCAAAGTTGAGGTGTTTTCATTTCTGTACAGCATCCTTGCCAAGACAAAGGTTTTTGGTTAGTTACAAAGGAGAATGAGGTGGTTTATTGCTGATATAGTGAAAATTGGGAAAGTTTTCATCTTGTTTGGTCCGAGTTGCCATTTTAAATCTTTTATCCTCAGCCCCTTCCCCAAAACACTTGTTCTTCAAGTCAGGGTCTCGGCTGTTGCAGAGCTTGGGAGGAGTTTAACACTTCACAAGCAGTGTTGATGTTACTGGAAGGTGTTTTCAGGTCTCTGTTGGATCTTCAATGGTGACACTGACCCCTTAGGGTGATGTGCCAAGGGTGCTTCAGGTAGAACACTTATTTTTCCTACTTCAAGAACAGTTCCAAGGTACCTTATTTGCTTAAACAAGAGAACCTGCAGCACCCCTTGTATAGAAGACTGACTGCACTTGGCAAATGCTGTTGTCTGGGCATGGATATAAAAGCAGGAAGTCACAGAATGTACAAAAAAAAGGAATAATAAAGTACTGAGCAATAGAGTTAACCTGTGTTAGTAATGCATGAATGGGAGAGCTGTAGATAGTTCACCTGTGTGATGTGTTTGCTCAGGGAGGAGGAGACTTGGTTCATTCAGAGCAAATCCTGTTGAGTGCTGAGGGTGCTGTGGTGCTGTAAATGATGATAAGGAGTTGGCCAGTGTATATATCCTGTATGGTTTCCTCCCTTCAGCCTTCCTTAATGAAGGCAGAGAACTGATTCTGTATTTAAACCTTAAAAATTTTAATTAGTGATTTAAGTATTCTGAATCAAAGGCAATTTTGATGCTGCTTCTTGGACTTAAGCATGCAGAGGAAAAAAAATCAACACTGTGTATGATGATATAGCATTCTTTAATTACATGATGAACTGGAAATCTTGTAGAAGGCTTTGAAAGGATTGTGAACTGTTGAGTCCATACAGAGAAGGGTATTGAGTGTGTGTGAGAAGCCCAACCAAAATGTGTCACTTGGCAAAGCTTTCTGAATCTTCTTTCTCTACCAGGAGCTGGATTTGACAGGGATTGCCTCTGTAAATAGGTTTTGTGTTTAGAAAATAAAGAAAAAAGCACCACAAAACAGAGCATAAAAAAGGTCAACCCCCCTCCCAGGTGTGAGCAGTGCAAAGATTATTTTGAGCTGAAAGGTTGAGGATTTGGGGACCTTTTGATGAATTGCTGGTGAACAACCAGCCGTGTCCTGGAGGAAGCAGCACCCTTGGTGTTAACAATAGCTGGTTAAAAGTTCAATGATCATGCTTCCCAATTATATCCTATAATTGTGTGTGAGTTCCTATTGGAGGGCTGGGAATGGACTTGCTGGGATGTTTATGCTGCTTTATGACTGTTGGGTAGCTGAGGAAAAAAATCCTGCTGGATTGCAAGGAGGGGAAGGTTTGTAGGGCAAGGGAACGGGCATGGCTTGGAGTTGTGTGGCCATAATTTCCACCTCAATTTTTGGTATTTTCTCTGGGTTTGTAGCTGGGGTGGGGGTTAATTATATTAGCAGCATACAGCATTATTGCAGTGTGAGGGCAGGGGCAGCAGTCACAGCAAAGGAGCCACAGGTATGGTGAGGAGAGGTTGGGCTCTACCCAAGGGGGTTGTCCAGGTGCTGGCTGATTTTTTTTTCCTGTTGATGTGAAAAGGACCAAGTCTGATGCATCATGTTCAAGGAAAGGATTATTTAATCTCTGTGAGAGGATAACATGAGTGAGATGCTGTTGGCTTCTGAGTGTTTTGTTTGGAAATACCTGAAAATAGCAACTGAGATTTTACTGAGCAACCTGCAGCAAGAAAAATCAAGTTCCAGCCATTGCACTGAGTTGAGTGTCTGGAAATCCCTCACACAGAATCTTCAGACCTCACAGCAAAATTTACTCTGTCATATTGGCGACTTTTTCTGATTGAGAAAGTAGGTAAAGGATGGGCTTGAACCCTGCTGCAGTTACAGGCAGGATTGGAAAATCCTGGGAATGGTTCAGGAAGCTCTACCAGGGTATTGGGTGTCTTAGGAACAAGGCACATGGTCAGCAGACATCATGGGACAACCAAGCATTTTCCTGTGACCATTTTAAACTTCATTAGCCATCCATACTGCATCACAACACCACGAGGGGTTTAATACTTGATAAGCAATAAGAACATTCATTAAAATTTGAGTTTCTGCAGAGACAAACCACTTGTATTCTGTGAGTAATGAAAAGATAACAGTGATGATTGAATAAAGCCAATAGGGCTTGTTTTTTCTGGTCTTTAGTCTTTTCTGGACGTCCTCTTTGTGCAGCAAGGCTGATCACACTGTGTTTACACAGCTTCAGTTGGGGCTGAGGGAGTCCAAGAGTTCCCTTCTAAGTACCCCTCCAAAGCTCCCAAAGCCAGGGAGGAAATGGAGCTCCTCGGGGTGATGTCTGCTTGGCTGAAAGTCTCACCCAGTGGAGCCTTAACGGGGCTTAAAGGAATAAAACTTTTGTTTTAAAACTCCATTTGAAGCGAAGCCTTTAAAGCTCCATAAACCCTTTTCCTGTTCATTCAATTCTGTGGATTTTAGGCTGTTTTCTGGCAGGAGAGGGAGTGTGATGTGCAGTAACCCATCTTACCTGGGCACTTAAAAAGCATTTATGTGAAAATTGGTGCTTTATCTGAAGCAGCTTCTCACCTCATCTGCAGGTTTCTGCAATTATTAAATTAGCCAGAGCAATGTCATGTGTGGATCACCCTTTCCTTGGGCTTCTCTTCCACGAGCCAATAACCTTATCTCCAGGGCTGCTTAAATAATCTGTATATTGTTGGGCTGCTCTTTCAGGGCTTGAATACCAAGTTTTTAGCCTGCAAAACTAATCTGCAAATCTATTAGAACTAGGCAGGTGCATCAAGCATCAGTTTTTGTTCTGGGGGATATAAAACATTCTCCTTTGAGCCTGCTCAGTGTGTGAATTTGGTGGGTGTGAGAAGAAAACCCTCCTGGTGTTTTCCATGGCTCTGCTGGAGGAGGAGGAGTCGCTGCGTGACGGTTCTTGTTGATCAGCGCCGGGGGAGAGCGTCTTGTTTTTCCACAGGCTCTAATCTGTGATAACAAAAAGAACTCCAGATTGTGTTTTTCAAACACACTGTGTAGGTCTCTGGGTGCCTGGATTTGCTGGTGACTAACAGCTCTGGTGAGACATCCGTCCACCCAGAGCCTAATTGGAAGTGACAGGGTTTCAAATACGAGCCGTGCTTTGAGGCTGAGGAGGACTCAGCAATAAACTGTCAAGGGTTTGGCTTTGTAGTGAGTATTTTGCAGAGGATCGTGGGCTGGATGTGGGCTTGGATATCACTGATCTCCACCCAGCGTTGCCCTTGGGTTCTGTGCCCTCTCTGTGCCTTGGTGGGTGTCTGTAATGGAGCTGATCAGAGCGACCTTCTAACGAGCTCCACTTCATTAAACTTCAGACAGTGAATGCAGGAAGTGCCTCAAGGCAGAATTTAAGGTGCATTTAGACAAACAACTGTCAGAAGTGTCTCAGGTAAAGTCTTTGATCTGGCCATGGACAGGTGGGTGGACTAGGAGGCATCTCAAAAACTTCTTTGGCTCCCTTCCAGCTGAAGGTTGCTTTCCATAACTGCAGCTCTGTGCTGAGATTGGAACCCCTGTAGTTTGCTCAAGAAAGACTCTGTCTCTGCAGGAACTGATACAGCTTCAGTTTTCTGGCAGAGGAGAGTCCCATCTCTTTTCCTTGCTAGATAACACTAGTTTGTGTGATTATTTTTTTTTTTTACCTCCCTTCCATTTTAAGGTTATTTCCCTAAGTTATACACACACAGAGTAATGACCCCATTTAGGGCTTGGCAGGTGTCAGGGCTCGTGCTCCTGAATCAATTAGACCAGTTCTGAATAGTCTTAATTGCTCTGAGATGGACAATGCTGATGGTGAGTGGTGATTAGACAGTATCTTGGGTCCTGTGCTGATAAACAGCCACACAGCTGGAGTGTTTCAGCACCCTGCTCACACTGCCTGTGTGTTGCATCAGCAGATCCTGTTCCTCTCCGTGGCCAAGCACAGTTTAACGGGCAGATAATGAGACTTTTGATACTGCTGCACTTCCTTATTATGGAACAAAGTGGCTTCAGGGACGGTCGGGTTTATTTTAAGTGTTTACCACAGCAGAGGCATAAAATAAAACAGATTTTTCACGATTCTGGCAGTTGATGGAGCCATTGACTATTGTGGAAGAACGAGTGAGAATCCAAAGTTTCCCCTGAGTTTAATGTGACTTCAGAAGATTCAGTTCCCTCGTTGGTCTCCCCTTGTTGGGGTGGCACAACTTGTTTGGGATTAAATTCTTTCAGATTACGACTTTCTCTTGCATAATTTACAAGGAGAAATAGATTAATAAGCCTCTAAGGGTGGCTTGTGCAACGTGGTGAATGGTTTTTGTGCTAACCTAGAGCCACTTGTTTTTCCTTAAGGTTATATTTGTGTGGCCTTGGGTCATTTTTATCATTTCTCATTTGGCACTTGGATTAGAGAAGCAGAGTGGTGCAGCACAGCACACATCCTATAGATCAAAACCTATAGGGAGCAGGAGGTTTGTAATGAGAAGGGGTTAAGCAGATGATGGATGCAGCAGATCTGGGTAGAGCTGAGTTGGATAGTTTGTGTGGAGCCACATATTATTATTATTATACATTGAATTACTTGAAAATGAGCATTGCTGGTATGCTGAAGATTACAAGTAGTAAATAAAAATACATTTCATAGGGAGATCTCAACTGCTTGGCTCTGGGTGTGTGAGCAAACAGTGTCTATTTCAGTACTGTGAAGTAAATTCTTATAGCTAGAAATAAACTGTAAAGCACACTTAGAGCACTGGGCAAAGAGAGAAGGGGGTATAAAGTAGTGGGCATGAGCTGAGGAGGCCAAAATGACTGGAGTAATTAAGAGAATTTTATATGGGTGCATTTAATCTGTTTCATATGCCTAGTAATGAGATAGCACATACATTTCTGTTGAAATATGAAAAAAATTGGTGTAGGTTGAGGGAAAACCATGACACTTATTAAATTACTGGAAGACATGCTTTACAATATTTAATTTTGGATGCATCAACATGGGAAATAAATCTGGTGGCAGAAGGATGGATGTGTCAGCCCATGGTGAGTCCTTTGGTGCTGTAACTGCTCTGCTCCGATTCCTGCCAGGCTCGGGTGATGTTGGGGAGCCACCAACTAACCAGCAGCACTTCTTCCAAGAGAAGAAGGCTGGAGAGGCTGCTGGAAACCCAGAGCCACCTTCTCTCTGCTGCTGTCTCTGGTAGTCAGCCTGGCTTGGCACAGAGCAAAGCCTTTACCTGTGAGGAGGCTGCAGTGGGGCAGAGACCAGCATTGAGATCAGATTCCCACCACAGCTGTGCTGGAGCTGGCCTGGGGTTGGGCAGAAAGCTGCACTAAAACAGTTTATGCATCTTGGTAACATGAGAAAGAAAAAAATCTGGTTGATAGGGCTTAATTAGCTCTCTTCACAGGAGGATTCATAGAATGGTTTTAGTTGGAAGGGTCCTTGAAGATCCTCAGGTCACACCATGAACCCAGCAATGCCAGGGCACTATTAATGTTGCTTTGCAGAACTCTTCAGGTGATCCTTTACCTTTCTCTCTTGAGGTGAGGTGGGAAGGGGGGATCTGGAATAAGTTAAATCCTTCTTTCTCTTTATTTCTTTTCAGTCTCTTCTCCCCAAACCCAAGTGCAGTTTCACTCTCTCTGTTTACAATTCCTGACTACGCCGCGAAATCTGTCCCGATTAAAATCTTAACCTCTGTCTGACATTTCTGTGTAGATCATTAGTTATCAGCTTAATCTCCTTGTGGTTAATCTTATACTTCCTCCCCTTTCATTACCTCTCTCTCAGGCATGGACAGCTCCACTTTCCTCTTGCCCAGGACCTTTTTGGGGCGGATTTGCTCTTATTTTGTACATCCAGGCTACATTTTACACGTTTTCATGTGATGTATCTAAAATACAACCTTCCTTAGCCCCACACAGCTGATGTGTCAACTTGGCTTTCAGTCTTCCATGCCTTGTTTACTCCCAACATCCTTCTGTGTGGCCTTGAGAGCAGGAATCTTGCCCTGCTCTTATCTCTGCAGCAAGCAAAGGTTACACACTGAGCCTTGTGCTTTGATCGTATCGCTCCTCGTTTCCAGGACAGGGTTTGGAGGTAAAAGTAGCTTGTCTTAGATCTCTGTTTGGCAAAATTGGATGGACTTTGTTCTTAGGCTGTCACCATATGTTGAAGCTCTTCTGCCTGTCTCTATTTGCTCTGTTTCTCTGTAGGGCAGGTGCCATCTCCTGTACTTCTATCTTATGGCTTGTCCTGGTGCAGCAGCATCTCCCATTCAGCACTAAGCTGCTGACTTCTTGCTCTCATCAGTCCAATCACTATGAAATAAATTGATCTGATGAGAATCTTGCCTCCAGCCTTCTGCTGATGTGGTCACCTGGCTTCAGAGGGAGCTGCTTCACATCCAGACTCCAAATACAGCATGGATAGGGACTTTACACACAATTACAGGTGTTTTTAGGGCATCTGTGGCTGCCTGGACCACTTGAGTGTGATTCTCTTGGGTCTTCTGGGCTTGCAGTGTGAGTGAGCAGGTCTGATGGGAGTAGGTTAAAGTGAACAGGGATGTTTGCAAGATGCTGTACATCAGAAAGAGTGATATATAGTTAAATATTAACGTGGAGCCTTCACGAGGCTCCCAGGTGACGTGTCAACCATTGAAGGAGAAAAACAAATCCTCAGGTTGTAATAAGGATTGAAATTTAACAAACCATAACAACAACAACAAACTCCACCCTCATAACTGTGAGTAAAGCAGTGAACAAAGCTGCACAGAAAAATTCCACTTGGAAGGTTCTGGTCTTGTTCTCAGTTACAGATTGTCTGTTGTGATGTACACAACCAAGTACAATATGAGGTGGCTGTTGTCCAGACTACTTCAGAATGAACTACTCCTTTGAAATCTCTGTTCCCTGGGGTCAGGTACACTGAATGTTTCTGCCCCTTTTTAAAGGGGGACAGATTTCACCTAATGGCTCTTTTCAAGTGACCATCAGAAGAGCTGAATCTCAGACACTTCTGGCCTCCTAATCCCGAGGTACCTGAGGGACAGGAGTTGATGTGGTGGCTTTTTAATCTTCAGTTAAAGCCATCAAAGACACTGTCAGTAGCAAAGCCTGGGGTTAATATTGATTTACATGGGGACATTACACTCAGTGATAGCTGAGGGTGTAGTGTCAATTTTGGAGCTGCATATTAAAGAAAAACAAGCAACAGGCAGAGGTTGGTGGTTATTTCTGAGCCCTTGCACTGCCCTGAGCTCCCACGTAACTTTGAACACAAAGTACATGGGGCAGGTTTGATCTGCTTGCCAGAGAACAGCCCAGGACCCGTGTTGGGCACTGGGTGAAGTATTTACAACCTCTCAGCTCTATCCTTGGGTGCCCTTTGTGACACTTGTTCTGCCCTGAACAGGGCTGCTGTGTTTTCAAATCAAACTCCATGTTTTGGTGTTCAGAGCTTGATTGCCAGCAGTTTAGCCAGATTTCTGCAAGGTGTTTTTGCCTGCTTGGAGAATTGGCTTGATTGAAAGGTTCTGGGAGAATGAAAACAGACCAAGTCTTGACTTTTCATTTTTTAATTTATTTTTTTAGCTTTGTCCCCCAGCTTTCACCAGAGAGGTGCTTTGCTCTAAGTTCAGTTCATAAAGGGCTTGCTCCCCACATGCACCACTTAAAATGCAAGCAAGGAAAATGTTTCTTTGATCTTTATTCTATCTGGGAAATATCTGGGTGTATTCAAGTGGGAAGCATCCACTTCTCCCTGTAAATAGTTGGGGTGACAGGAGAGCAGGAGTGAAAACCTTCAAGAAAAAGAAAGGTCTAGAAGGTGTATGAAGTGAGCACCAGTCCTGAAGGTCCAGTGGGAGGAGGAGACTTCCATAGCTGAGGTGTGTAGCTCAAGAAGTCCTGTCCCTCAAAGTAAGAGGTGGGAGTTGAGCTGTCCCTAACTCCAGAGGTGAGCCATTGAATCTGATACTGTGCAGGGCTTCACACTGGGCTCAGGTGCTGCCTCCTGTCCTTGGGGTGGTGGCTGGAGAAGCTCAGTTACACAGGTTCTAACTTCTAAAAAAAGATAAAGACCAAAGATATTCTGGATCCATTGCAATTGATGACTTCCTCCAGGCTTCAGCTGCTAAGATGACTTTTATATAAATACATTTTAATGTATTTTATAAATACAAGTATGTTTGTGTACACACAATGTACACGTGTATATAGGAGTTCCTCTTGGTAAGTTTTCTGTATTCTTTGGCATAATTCACCTGTGAGTAAATGACTCTATTTCCAGATAAATACTCCACAGTTGTAGTGCAGAAGATAATAGATTAGTGCCCAGTCTGAGCAGCAGAAGGTTGGCATGGAAGAGGCTCCTTTTTGAGAGTTCTCCCTTTATCCACTCTTCCCAACAGCAGAGCTCAACCTTTCCCCCTATCTCCATTCAACAACTTCTTTCAGAGTCCTCCGCATCCCACATTATCGCGTCTGGACAAGGTGGCACACAACTCCAAACCCTTTTATCTCTTCTAAACCCACGTTTGCTGCTCCTGACAGGTCCACACAACAGCACCAGCACCTCCACTGGTCCTTGCTGTGGTGGCTGCTCTCAGCTGGGAGGATGCCTGGTGGGAAGCAGCCCAATACACGGGGCTTGCAAATGGCACCGGTCCCATCTTGGGATATTTGAGACATTCCTGTAGCTCCAAATGAGCACGTAACTTGTGAAGGGGTTGGGAGGAGAAACAAGTTTTTTCTTATCCTTGCTGATAGATGAGATAAGAATTGTAACGTTGTCCTGAGAAATGTCAATAGGAAGAGTTTCCTTTATGTGTTAGTAACAGTGTGTTGTTTTTGGAAGTCACTGTCTATGGGAAGGGAGGCACCTGCAGTTAATTTTATCTGTTCCTGTGTAAATAAGGCCCTCCTAACGTTCCCAACCCGCAGTGCAGTGGGGTCGTGGCATTATGTACTGTAATATCTTATTTTATAAATAACACTTTAATTTTAGTGCTGATTGTAAAACCTTGACTTCACTTGGCTCTTGCTCCTTCCCGAGTTGGTGCGAAGAGCTCAATCCTGTGTGTGGATAATGGCCTTTGGGGAGGGCTCTTCCTTGGGTGTCTGTGGGATAAAGTTAGAAGCACGTCAATGTCTTATTTTTTTTGTTTTGTTCTCATTTCTCCATTTATTCTGGAGATCCAGGAAGGTCTGGGAGAGCTGCTGTTGTTAGTCACCAAGGTGATCAAAGTCCTTATGCTCTTTATAGTCTGGTGACCTCTATCACTGTGGTCTTCCCAAGCACGTTACCACCATAATGTCCTGGGAGCACTTTGCCCAACTGCTGCTGGTTGGGTTTAGGGTTTAAGTGTTTAAATTTCTACCTCTCTGATCTTGGTGACATGAAGAAATAATTGAAAGACTCGAGCCACAGTGCAGAGGTGACAGCACCCAGTTTGTCTTGCAGCAGCCTCCATCACCCACTCTGGTGTAGAGTTTTAGATGTACCTCATCTCCACTGGACAGCTTTATTTAAATTTTAATAGCTCTTTTCAACCTTATGATGCATTAATTCACTCAGATTCGGTGTCATCTTGAGGTGTTCAGACCAAATGCTCACAAGAAAACAAATGATCGTGAGTTAAAAATATTTAAAATTGTTTTATGGATAAAAATTAAGTTCTAGAACTCTGTAACAATAAAAATTAACTTTTAGAACTCTAACAAAAACTAACTTCTAAAACTCTGTAACAAGCTGCCCTGAACGACTTCCTGAATTTGGAGTCTTATTGACAGGAAGAGAATGAGGGAAGAGCGACCCAGTCCAAAACACTACGTATGTCTAGCATGATTTAATAGATAATTTCATTTTTCCTGTGCATTTTGATAGCAGTGGTGCTGCTCAGCACTTGCAGCCCATCAGGAAACAAGCACAAATGCTGGAGTGCTAAATTAAGGTCACATGCTTGCAACACACACTCGGAGGAGCTGCTGCGGGGGGCGATTAGTCCTTGGGTTTCCTTTTTTTTTTTTTTTCCCCCCCACTCCTTGCTGGTTGTGTTTTTGTTTAGAACCCCTAACACCCCTTTCTGCAGAGGCCATTCTCATGACTGTGTAGTTAGGAAGTTAAATTACACTTCCCACTGCAAGTGTGACACAGGGATGATGATTTGTGCATGTGTGCGAGGCTATTCCTGGATAAATTTCTATGACAGGTCTTGCAGCCATTTACAGTAAGAGGGGAAAAAACCCCAGGGAAATGCAGAGCCCTCCTCTAGTGTTTCTGTGGGGCTCTGGCTCTGGCTCGGACGCGTGTGCACGTCATCTAACACTACACTGCCCTGAGCCCTGGCAGCCAGCGAGCCCATGGCAGCCAAAACAAGCCCTTTTCAGCCCTGTCAAAGCCTCCTCCTGCCTTTTAACCCTGGTTTATAAATACTCCTCGTGAGCTGCGAGAAGAACCCGGCGTTGTGGGAGCCTGAGGAGTTCCACGCTCGGTTGGGTGGGCTCTGGTGGGGGGCCAGGGGGGGTTTGGGAGCCCTGGTGGGAAGGGGTTAAGTGGTGTTTGCCTTGTGCAGATAGCGGAGCGGTTGGATGCCTCCCTGAGCAGGCAGCCAATGCATGGGCTGGGGTTGAGGGCGGTTCTCCTGCCGCAGTTGTTTTCTGTCCTGGACTTCTTCTGGATCTGGAGCCTCCTGATTGCCTTGTCTGTAATCAAAATAGAGCTTGTGTAATCCCTGAAAAAGGACCTGGTGGTGCAGGGGCAGTTTGTTCCTTGCTGCTGGCTCGTCTGGTGACCAAGAGGAGTGGCTTGCACAGGGCCATGGCTGGTGGCTTGGCTGGCCAAGAGGACCCATGGTGGCCTGAGCTGCCCCTGCTGACCCATCTGCACGTGGGTGGTGTTATTACACAGTAGAAAGATCTTGCCAGTTAACCACAAATCCATCCCAAAGCCATGTGAGAACACTGTCCCTGTACAGTGTATATTCAGCATCTCCATGTTCATACGTGTGGTTCAGAATTTCTTCTTAATTAACTGTGTGCCTCTTATACCCAAACCACCATTTGTTTGAATGCTCAGTTCAGGATGTTGTTATTTAAACCCATCCAGCAGCAGAGGGTCCTGAAGGAGCAGCAAAACTTCCCCTGAGTGATTTTTTTTTCCTTTTATCCCCTCTCTTTCTGACAATCCACCGCTGTAGTTTTGTCAGCAGAGAGGAGGAAACAAGCCCTAACACAAATATTTGTAATCAGGCTTCAATAGTCAGACAAACCGTGGTTATCAGCAGAACAGCTTAATGCTTAATTGACTTGCATGTTAAATATGGATCTCCTGGTTACCTCGGGAGGGGCAACCTCCCAGGTCTTGGCTGGGGAAGATGTTTATGGGATCAGGGTGTTTTGTTTCCACCTGAAGCCCAGGGAAGTGCTGAACCAAGGGAGTGATCCACAGAGGTAGAAATTCCTTTGCGCTGACTCTGCTGCCTTTTGTCCCCCCCAACTGGGCCTCAGCAGCACGAAGAAATGTCAGTTTGAATCTCTAATCAGAAAGGTTTGTCAAATGCATTGTTTCCTCAGTCTTTGGAGCCACTCGAGCTAGTTAAATATTTATTCACCCTTAGAACAACAGGTTTGAACCTCTGTCGGCTCCGTTTCTGCCCCATCCCGGGCAGATCCGTTCAGATTTATGCTGTTTGTCATCTCTGGGACAGGGATTTTAAATGTCCTGTGCTTAAAGGGCTTCCATGGCTGTGAGGATCAGCTTTGCTCTGGTGCTGAAGCAGCTTTTCCTGCAGCAGCTTTGATGGTACCGTGTGGTGGCTTCTGCCTCTACCCCAAACCAGCAGTTCCATTGTGTCTAACCTGGATATATGAAGTTCCCTGTAGACTTTCTCCTCTTCCATGAGAAGTGAAGAGAATTGTTTTTCCCCATGCTGAAAGGGAGGCACTTTGTCCCAAAGCCCCACAGCACTCACCAGAGGCTGGGGACACCCTGTGCCTCACCAGCCCATGCCACAGCTCCCCAGAGCCACCACCTCATTGCCAAGAGGCCCATCTACATGGGCCAGGGGCATTATTGGTGTCTGCAAACCCTGATGACAAAGGGGTCATGAGGTGTGCTGGGTCAGCACAGACCTATTCAGTGATGTCCTGCAGTGTAAGCATAATGTGGCAGCAAAAAATCCAAATAAAAACCCCATCTGACCTACCCAGAGCCTCATCACCTGGCTGCTGGAGTAATAGTTAAAAGAGATGATAGTGAAGATGCACTGGAGAGGTTTCTACATGACTTCCAGGTGTTTTCTTGCATCCTTTGATAGTGTCAGGATCTTCTGTAAGGAGGATTTGCACAAAATATTAACTGACAATTTCTGGTCTCAAGTGCTTAATGCAAAAAGAGCTGTTTGCTTTGCTTGCTTCAAGCTGTCTCCTCGACATCAAAAGCTCCTGGAACAGGAAAAAGAGAAACGTTCAGAGCAGTTTAAAAATAGTTTAATTGTATCTTCTGAAAACCTTTGGTGTTGAGAATTTAAACGGTTTCTGCTCTGTGAATATTCGCAGCTGACTTCAAAATGTGTAAATAAGGGGAGGGCTTTGAAGATTAGTTTCCATAACAAATTAAAAAATAAAAGAAATGTGGCAGAATGTTCCATAGGTGCCTGTGTCACTGGGGGCTTTGCAGGAGCTCCTCCAAATCCCCTCTTTGCTCCACAGGCTCCTCCAGAAACTAAATGGTGGCTTTTGAATATTTTAAAATTTCTAGTTAAGCCTGAAATAGACCCTGTAAAATCCCCTTTTTCAGCACAGATGATGGGAACTCACCCTCCTCCAGCTTGCACAGACCTCTCCTGCCTGCTCCCCCATAGCAATTTACTCCAGGGAGGTGGTTGCTGCACTGAGAGCTGCTACTAGCAGGTGTAAAGTCCTTGTAAGACTCAGTGTGTCAGTGCTTGCTTGGGGAGGTGTGTGAGAAATAACCCAGGCTTCTTTCCCCCCACCACAAACCTTGATATTTTAGGCTGGCATTGGTAAGTTTGATAGTTTGGGCTGAGTTCTGGAATTTTCTATCTTGTGTTTTTCTGTTCCTGATATTTTTAATAAACCCCAGCCATGACATCTGTTGCTAGACTGCTCCATCTGTGGCCTGGTAAAGAATGTGGAACTCTGCTTTTAAAACAAGCTTCTCGTTTTCTATCTAGTCTAATACAAGGTGTCACCTGCAAGTTGCTTCTACTTGACTGTTGCTTTCCCATCAGCTTGTGGTAGGTTCACAAAATAAGACTTCATGCTAAAAAAGAGCAAAAAGTTGGTCAGCTTAAAAGAAAACTAATTTGAAATACAATCCTGTGTTTCTCATTAATGGCTGGATCTTGAGGGATGCACTGAGAAAACACCTGCACTGAGATATTTGAGATTAAATTGACCTTGTGGTAGATTTTCAACCTTATCCATGTTGTGTTTCTTCAAAGGATTTGTCAGGCTGGAAGAAACCCGAGGTTGCTCATCTTCACTATCCCATCTACTGCTGCTTATTCCTAGAATGGCATTAACTGCTTTAACACCCTTAATTCCCCAATCCTTTAACATGCTGGGGAGAGGGATTTTCTCCCTGACCACAGCTGGGATTTGATCCTCAAACCATGGGTAGCACATGGATGTGCTGCTCATTTGGTTGGATAAAACTAGAGCATGTTCCACTCTTGGTCTGGTCTCGTTAGTTAGAAATTTAAAATAACCTTTCGCTGAGACTTCCCCAAATAAAGCCCCTCCTGCTTCAACACTGAATATTGGCCAGAAAGCTCAGGATGGTGTTGGTTCAGTGTGGAGTGACTTGGGCTGGCCAGGGCAGATCACAGGAGGACTCATCTCAGTCCTCCTTCACCGAGGGTGCTTGGGCAGGACAGCAGCAGCTGTCCAGATGTGCCCTCAGACAGAACTCTCCTCTTTGGTGAGTCTTGATCTGCATCTTGGCAATTCACAGCAGTAGTCCCAAGGCTGTTTGTCCCCATGTGGATAAATCCAGGCCCATGTTCCCCATCCCTCACCTGAAGTTCTTCCTCCTGCTCTTTCCATGGCTGCATCACAGCCCCACTTGGCTTGGTGCCTGCTCTTGTAGTGGTGATTTCTGCTTTGTTGTACCTCTTCTGACTTGAAGTTCTGGATTAAACAGTTGGATTTAATTGGTTCAGCCTCGTTGGAACCCTGAAGGCTGAGTGTGGAGGTGCTGGGTGGCAGAGGGGCAGGACTGGCCTTCCCTTGAGAGCTGCTTGGGCTTTGCTCAGCCTCCCCTCCAGCTCCTTGCTCAGCGTTGGTCGTGGTGTTTGCCCTGAGCTGCTTGGTTTCTATTGCAAAGCCCAAACCACTCATTAAAAGTCTTGTGAGGTGCTAAGTAATGAGTCATTAAGAAGTAACCCATAAAAACCTCAAGCAATAACACTTGTGGGTGCCCTTCTTCTGGGACTTGCTGGGAGTAACCAAAGAGTTCGTGTTGGGTGCCAGGGCTTCCTCCAGGGAGACTGGTGACAAGTTGACAGATGGATAGGAAGCAAATCCTAATGAAGGGTCATGTAAAAGTATTGTTGGACATCCATTATTTGCAGTATTACTGTGGGAAACTTTGAGAAACTAGAATCTTCTGGCTGGATCTGGCTGCCCCCAGGCTGGGAAGCTCTTGCTGTAGAGTCTCATCACTTCTGGGCTTCAGAAATGATGTTGGAGTCACCAAAGCTCTCCTGGGAGCCTCGTAGTACTGGACTGAGAGGAGGAAAACTCAGTGTTCTCCTTTTGAGGAGGAGCATTAATGAGTTGTGAGGGTGGATGATAACACTTCAAAAATGTTATTACAACTTGGAAGTTGCACTGAGAAGTGGAGGTGAGGCAGGTGCCTGCTCCTCCTGATGCCTCTTTGAGAAGAAGGTTGCCAAGCAGGATGAATCACAGAACATTAGGGGTTGGAAGGGACCTTGAAAGATCATCTAGTCCATGAAGCATCGTTGCTCGTTGCCTTTCATGGTGATTCATGGTCATGTATGGTCAACATCAGGTTGTCCTGATGTGGACATATTGGAGTGTGTCCAGAGGAGGGCACCAAAATGCTCAGGGGAATGGAGCATCTCTCCTATGAAGACAGGATGGGAGAGTTGGGGCTGTTCAGCCTGGAGAAGAGAAGGCTCTGAGGAGACCTTATAGTGACCTTCCAGTATCAGAAGGGGGCTATATAAAGGCAGGGGAAGGTCTATTCAAAAATTCAAAAGGGTTTGTAATGACAGGACCAGGAGTGATGGTTTGAAGCTGGGAAAGGAGAGATTTAGGCTGGAGATTAGAAAAAAGTTCTTTCATCTGAGGGTGATAGATGAGTGGAATGGGCTGCCCAGAGAGGGGGTGGAGACCCCACCCCTGGAGTCCTTCAAGGTGAGGCTTGCTGGGGCTCTGAGCAGCCTGCCCTAGGTAGAGATGTCCCTGCTGGTGTAGGGAGGTTGGACGTGATGACCTCTAGAGGTCCCTTCCAGCCTCAAACATTCTCTGATTCTCTCTTTTCCCTTCGCAGTTTGCCCACCTGCCTGCAAGTCCCAGGGCTGCACCTCAGATGGTCACTGCTGCCACAGCGAGTGTCTCGGGGACTGCACGGAGCCCAACGACCCCGAGAAGTGCGTGGCCTGCCGCAACTTCTACCTGGAGGGCAGATGTGTGGACACCTGCCCGCCCGGCTACTACCGCTTCGAGGGCTGGCGCTGCGTGACCTTCAGCTTCTGCCAGGAGCTGCACAACAAGTGCAAGAGCGCCAGGGAGTCGGGGTGTCACGTCATCCACAACAACGAGTGTGTCCACGAGTGCCCCTCGGGGTACATCATGAACTCCAGCAAGTAAGTGCCGGTGTCTGCAGGTGAAGGAACCCCGTGGAGGTGTTTGTGTGGGGCTTTCCTCTTCCCTGGTGTTCTCTGTCAAGACCAAGGGGAGTTGCTGGTGTTGGAGTGTCTGTGAGAGCTACCTGGTCTACTTTAATATGATTTGCGAAGCTAATAGCTTGCTAATTCAAGGCATTAAAGCAGACAGGTGTACCTGCTGTGTTTATCCTTCCCTTGGCTCCTCTCAAGTTTGGAAGAAGTGGGAAAGGGAGATTGAGAAGGAGGAGCATCCTCAAGTGGAAGGGTCTTTCTGTCATCGAGTAGGATGAGGGAGGTGGGCAGTGGAGGGGCTTTGGTAGCCCTGCCTCCCATCCCTCCAGAGCAGAGCTGGGGGTAGCAAACCTTGTTATTGAGGGAGAAGTCGTGTCTAATGAAAAGAGCAGAGCGTGTTTGGAGTGGATCATTCTCAGAATATCTGTCCCTCAGCCCTGTAATTACTTTTATTGAGCAGGTTCAGGCTGTGCCAGACATAAATGGACAATGTAACAAACAAGTGTAGCACGAATCAAAGCAGGGAACAGCCATCCTGACCATTCCCAGGGTTTTTTCAACAAAGGAATTAAATAATTTGTGTTGCTGAGCTGTTTATCACTGCAAACTTTGTTGTTTGTCCCACAGTAACATTAGATATTGTGATGAGTCAGATTTCCTATGAACGTTGTTAGCTTTGTGCTCACATGTTTGCTCCTACCACCATAATTTCAGGGAATTTGCTCTACCAGAACTTTTTATTCCTATTTATTTCCTGTTTTGCTTTTCAAACAAATGAACCAGGAGCCCCCAAAGTAGATGTGCTGCTTGGGGAGCAGCAGCCATCACCTCTCTCCTGTGCTCCTCCCAGGCTGCTGCCAGTAGGACCTCAGGACACCACTCCTAGAGCATTTTCCTGGAGCATTTATTCCTCTGAACCAGTTGGGAACATTCTTGTGGTGGTATCACCAGGGCAAGAGAGGTCTGGAGAGCACGTCATATGAGGAGTGCCTGAGGGAACTGGGGTTGTTCAGCTTGGAGAAGAGGAAACTGAGAGGAGACCTCATTGGTCTCTACAGCTACCTAAAAGGAGGTTGTGGTGAGGCTGGGGTTGTAACTAATGACAGGACTAGAGGTGATGGCCTCGAGTTGCACCAGGAGAGGTTTAGATTGGACATTAGGAAGAAGTTCTTTACTGACAGAGTGGTCAGGGACTGGCCCGGGCTCCCCAGGAAGGTGCTGGAGTCACCATCCCTGGAGGGGTTCAACAAATTAGTTGTGGTGCTTCAAGACAAGGTTTAGGGGTGAGGGAGATGTTGGACAAAGGTTGGACTTGCTGATCCTGGAGGTCTTTTCCAACCTAAATGATTCTATGATTCTAATTATTGTTCAAAAAGGCAATTTAAAGAATTACCAGCAGTTCTCTGGCGTTCCTAGAGCCATGTGCTCCACACCACAAGTGGATCCTCAGGTCGCTGTCGCTTTGAATTGATTCCTCTGCTTTTGGGAATTGCTGGGGCCACCCCAGGAGACATCTACCAGAGCCTCACCTCTACCTTCTGACTTTGTTGTTTCCAGCTTGCACTGTACCCCCTGCGCGGGGCCCTGCCCAAAGGTTTGTGACTATGGGAAGGAGAAGACGATCGACTCGGTGACGTCGGCGCAGGAGCTGCGAGGCTGCACGGTTGTTAATGGGAGCTTGGTTATTAATATCCGTGGAGGAAGTAAGTCCTGCAGGAGTGGGGGGGCAGGGAGAGCAGTGAATGTGACACCAGCCACGAGCTGGGGCTCTTCTCTCTTGCTTTGACTGCTCGGGGTCTTAGAGTGAGTCAGAAAAACAACCACAAAGCAGAAGCTCTGGGGATCTTCACTTGGGGTTTTTGCTGACTGATTTTTGTAGGGGCTGATGAGTTCACGTAAAGCTCTTCTAGCTAATGTTTGGGCTCCAATATCAGTGTTTCTCTGTGGTATCAAAAGACTAAACCCACTGTTTTCCTCTCCACAGACAACATAGCAGCTGAGCTAGAAGCAAATCTTGGCTTGATAGAAGAAATCTCAGGTTACCTAAAAATCCGCCGCTCTTACGCCTTGGTTTCTCTTTCTTTTTTCCGTAAACTGCACCTGATCAGAGGAGAGACACTAGAAGCTGGGTGAGTTCTTGCAAAGGACATTTTATTTCAGTGCTTTGAAGTGTAAGGAGGGCCAGTGTTATCAAGGTGATTTGTATTGGTAAACAATTCCCAAGTTATTTTTAAATGTCCCTTTGCCTGTGGCTTGTGGCCTCCCCGGGAAGATATTTTGCATTAATTTTTCTTTGGGGTGTGGATTAGTGCATGAGAAAAGAGTTTCCAGTGGATTCTCCCACCCCTTAATCCATATTTTCATTCTCTGCTTTCAGGAATTACTCCTTTTATGCCTTGGACAACCAGAATCTTCGCCAGCTCTGGGACTGGAGTAAACACAACCTCACTATTGCACGGGGCAAACTCTTCTTTCATTACAACCCCAAGCTGTGTCTGTCAGAAATCCACAAGATGGAGGAGATCTCTGGGACCAAGGGGCGTCAGGAGAGGAACGACATAGCTCTGAAGACAAATGGTGATCAAGCCTCATGTAAGAAAGTCTCATAATGCAGTGAGATCTGCATCATTTTCCTTTCCCTCTGCCTTCCTCACCCCCATACTCTTACTTCTCTCAGCCTGGCCTGTGGTGTTTTCCCAGGGACTGTCCTTGTCCCCTTGGTAAAGCACCAGGCATGTGACTGGTCACTTGCTTGTGACACCATCAATATGCCACGAGTAAAAGAACTTCTGGGTTCTCCCTCTGGCCAGGAGCCACCTTGCCAACTCTGGGCTTCAGAAGTTTGCCCTGTGTGTGCTCAGCTGTGAGGTTTTCAGGGCTGAGTGTGTATTGTTGTGTCTTTTGGAAAAGAGTTTAGCACAACATAACCTCAGGGTGGCCGGGGACTTTGTGTTACTGCTGAGTACCTGATTAACAGTCATAATCTTCTTTTCCCATGGCATGAGGCAGCAGCGTGTGCACAGAACAAACACTGCAGAAAACAGGATTCCCACCCAGCTCTGCAGCCTTGGGAGGGAATTGCTGTGAGAACAGAGACATTTCTTCAACAACTTCTGTTATGCTTTTCAGCTTTATGCTCTGAACTAAAGTCATGCTGCTGAAGATGTAGTTTTGCAGACACTTTTGGCACCCCCAGCCCTGCTGCTTGTCTCCATCCTCTGCCACACACATTCCCTTTTCCCTCTTTGTGCCAGTAAAGCTCTTACAGGGCTGTTGAGGTCTTACCAGACTGGTGAGGTAATATGGGGTAAAAACATTAACACATTAACAAGAAATAGGACAAGAAGAAAAGGCCTCAAGAGGAGGTTTAGGTTGGGTATTGGGAAAAATGTCTTCCCCACAAGGGTTGTGAAGGGCTGTGCCAGGCTGGGCAGGGCAGTGGTGGAGTCCCCATCCCTGGGAGGGGTTTCCAAGCTGTGGAGGTGCTGAGGGCCAGGGGTTAGTGGTGCCCTGGCAGTGCTGGGGGAATGGTTGGACTTGATGATCTTGAAGGTCTCCTCCAACCAAAACAATTCTATGATTAGATGCTTAAGCAAACCAAAACCCCCAACTATGATTTCAGTCCCTCACATGTGGGTTCCTTGCTCTTTTCACAGCTCGAGCTGCAGCTTCAGTCATCCAGTGGCTGCACTTTCCCTGCATTTGGGGGCAGCTCTGCTTTAACAACCCCTGCCCCACTTCTGCCCTTTGGTGCTGATTTATGAACAGGCTTTAGAAGTGAAGATCTTTCAGCAGGATCAGTTTCCTGAGCTGCTTTGCCACATATCAACACAGGCAGCCCTGCCAGCACAGTGGGGAGAAGGGAGTGGAATAACTGCCTAAAAACTGGCAGCACCACTGAAAAACCTACAGAGCCAGACCCCCTGGGACATCACAGCTCCAGCCTGGGCAGAGGGAGGGAGGGACAAGGAATTAGCTGCCTGTAAAGGTCATCTCCTCCCACGAGACACTAACACACCACTTTTAGGGGTGAGACTGGGTTTGGGGTTCAGCCCCAGCCCCGTCGTGTGGTTTGTGCAGCTCCCAGCCTGGCTCGTTGGGTTCAGAGGCAGCTGCAGGAGCCATTTGGGTTCTCTTTGCCAGCTTTGACTCTGCTGAGCTGCTCCCTGTGCCACCCCCCACCTCAAACCACAGGTTGCCAGCGTGTTTGGCTTTGTGTTTGTTTTTACATTGCAAGTTTTCACATTGGCAGCATCCTGTTTACCAAAAAAAAAATAGAAAAAGAAAGGAAAAAAAAAAAGCCCTTGTTTGTTCTGGATGTGGTGCCAGTGAAATGAATGTTCTATGAATGTTCTTCCTCGTGCAGCTCCTGCAGGAATGGCAAATCCAGTCAGAGCTACACGGGTTGTGCTTCTTGGGCTGCTTGGACATCCCATAGTGTAACGTGTCCCTTGAGCCTCAAACCTCCACCCTCCTGTTGTCCTTCCCTCCTGGTCACAGTGGGCCCATGGCACCTCCAGGCAAGGCTGGGGATTCACACACTCCCTTTTGTAGCCTCTGCCTTCTATCAAACCCTGTTCCTGGTTCAGCTCTGAGATTGTCATGAATTTTCAGATATATTGCCTCTGTGTTTCCCACTTAGTAGAATTTAGTTCAGCTCTTCTACAAGATCAGAGAAAAATTTAAGCTGGCAGGAACCTTGGGAGGTCTTTATTCCAGCCCCTGGCTTGAGGCAGCTCTAGCATCAAAGATCAAGTATAATGAAGAGCTCTTCTCAATGCCAACATTCCCATATTGATCCGTGGAGAAATTAAACTTCTGCGATAACTAAAAATAGAAACCTTTCTTTTTGTGCATTAACCAAACTACTGTGGCTTCTCTTTTGCTTCAGGTGAAAACGAATTGCTGAAATTTTCCTCCATTAGAACTTCCCATGACAAGATCCTGCTGAAGTGGGAGCCCTACTGGCCTCCAGACTTCCGTGACCTCCTGGGGTTTATGCTTTTCTACAAAGAAGCGTAAGTGATCCAGCATTAGTTATCTTACAAAACAAGAGCTGTGCTGGGCTTCCCCAAATGGCAGCTGGCATTGAAGAGCAGATATTGAGCTTGTCTCTGTGATTGTCTGGCTCCTACACTTAAATTTCTGATGTTACCATTATATAAGTGTTCAGTAAGATCCCTGACTTGTCTACACTCCACATTCCTCACTGAAGAACAATCAAACATCAGTTGTTCCAACTATTCTAGACAAACACACTCTAACCATGGAGTTTATCATCTCTCCACTGTCTCCATGGGATGTTGAGGTTTTTATTCCCTTTGAGATGAGTAACATTATTTTAGAATCAAGGTTGCAGAGCTGATGTTCATAAAGCTGCAAATAATTCACCAGGGTTTAGTTGTTGGGATCATTTATGGAACAGTTCCTGATGTGTGGTGCTGGAGAACTGGGTTGCAAAGGTCCCTGTGCTTCATCTTCAAGATATGTACAATGAGATAGGGTGGAGGATTGTACCTTCCAGTGATGTCTTTAGGAATGTTGGTTTTAAAAAGCTTCTGCTAATTTCAGGCTTCTCTTCTTTTTTTTTTTTCCCCCCAGTCCCTACCAAAACGTGACGGAGTTTGATGGGCAAGATGCTTGTGGGTCAAACAGCTGGACAGTTGTGGATGTTGACCCACCCCCACGGTCAAACGAGCCCAAAGCCCAGGCCCAGCCAGGTTGGCTTCTGAGGGGCTTGAAGCCATGGACACAATATGCTGTGTTTGTTAAAACCCTGGTCACCTTCTCAGATGAACGGAGAACTTACGGTGCCAAGAGCGAGATCATCTACGTCCAGACCAGCGCCACTGGTCAGTGGGGTTAAATTGGTGTTGCTTTCTAAGTGAAAAAGAAAAATAGACCTAAATAATCTGCCTGGTAGTTGTGATAGTCCCATAGCCATGAAAATTTCTGCTGCTGCTGCTCTCCTTTGGTAGGAAGGTGTTTCTGAAGGTGTATGATGTCCTGCATGGGGAGATGGTGCCAACGTGCCCTCCTTCCATCAGGCTTGTGTGCACTCTGGGGTGTCCTGGACCCACCATGGAGAGCACTGTCCATTCCCATGGACATGGAAACTTGCCTGTGTTTATCCTTTGTTCCCTCAAGCTCTTGCAGAGCAGTGGAGTGACCTCTGCCTCTTTTCCCACCCACGCAGTTCCGTCAGTCCCGTTAGATCCCATCTCTGTTTCCAACTCCTCATCCCAAATCATCCTGAAGTGGAAGCCACCCTCGGAGCCCAACGGGAACATCACGCACTACCTGGTGTTCTGGCAGCAGCAGGCAGAAGACAGTGAGCTCTATGAGCTTGATTACTGCCTCAAAGGTGGGTGTGTGGCTCCCCCTGTGCCTTTCAGACTCTCTCAGAATTATCTGGAGGTTTTTCACATGCTTTGGAAGTGCCCTGGATGCCTCAGTTGGATGTTTTCAGGGCTTGTTCAAGAATCAGGCTGAGCTGCAGCTGTACTCTCCCACTGTTCTCTTACTTTAGGCATTAGGTGCTATTGCCAAGTTATATGGAAAAACTCTCCAAAATCTTTTTTTTTACAAAGTAATCAAATATTTTTTTTTCATTTGGGGATCTCCCTTCTGCATTTGTTCCCTTTAAACGGAGTAAGAAGTTTAATAGTAGCTATGGAGATAGTAAGGGAACAAATGTCAGTGGCCAGGTTAATTTTTGAAGACATCTCATGCCTGGTTTGGAAGTTTTTCAGAACACAGAGTTTCACTGAGGACTCTCAAAATCTCACATGATGCCCCGTGTTACCTGAACTGGGGTGAACTGGGGTAGAACTCTTGATTACAGCAGCATCTGAGCTCCATTTCAAAAAGCAGTTTTGAATCAAAGACCTGTCATAAAAATGGTCAGGGAGATGTTGGGATGAAGGTTGGCCTTGATGATCCTAGAGGTCCTTTCCAACCATAATGATTCTATAAAAGAGGGAAAGCTGCTTAGTTTTGGATGTCCAAATGTGCTACACATCTGGTGTACCCTAGTTCTGGATCTTTAGGATCAAACATCTGCTTCTGCCATGTCAAGCATGAGTGCTATTAAAATTGTTCTATCCACAGGGTTAAAGCTGCCCTCAAGGACGTGGTCTCCTCCTTTTGAGTCTGAAGACACTCAGAAGTACAATCAAAGTGAAAATGAAGAAGTCAGTGGGGAATGTTGTTCCTGCCCTAAAACAGACTCTCAAATACAGAAGGAGCTGGAGGAGTCTGCGTTCCGCAAGACCTTTGAGAACTATCTTCACAATGAGGTTTTTGTCCCCAGGTATGGATATCAATGGTATTGCTCAGGTGGGCAGGGTGGGGAAGTGTCATTGGGTATTAAACAGAAATATTGGGCTGGATGTGGCCCTGTTCCCAGTTTCTCTGGGCTTCCATGGGACTGGCTAGTTGTTGTGAAGAAGTGTGTTGGAGACTGCTGAGAGCTGAGCACCTACAACTGATTTTACTGCAACTGAGAGACATTGAGGGGCTGGAGCAGGTCCAGAGAAGGGCAACCAAGCTGGTGAGAGGTCTGGAGAACGTGTCTTGTGAGGAGCAGCTGAGGGACCTGGGACTGTTTAGAGAAGAGAAGGCTGAGGGGAGACCTTACTGCTCTCTACAACTACCTGAAAGGAGGTTGTAGAGAGGTGGGTGTTGGTCTCTTCTCCCAAGGAACTAGTGATAGGACAAGAAGAAATGACATCGAGTTGCACCAGGGGAAGTTTAGATTGGATATTAGGAAGAAATTCTTTCCAGAAAGAGTGGTCAGGAACTGGCCCAGGCTGCCCAGGGAGGTGGTGGAGTCACCATCTCTGGAGGGATTCAACAAACATGTAGACATGGCACTTCAGGACATGGCCTAGTGGTCATGGTAGTGTTGGGTTGACAGTTGGGCTTGATGATCTCAGAGGTCTTTTCCAACTATAATGGTTCTGCTACAGATTTGGAAGATCCTCCTTTTATTTCCTGCCCCTGACTTGTGCTCAGCTGGAGAACGAAGTGAGAATCCTTAACAAGTAGCTAAATGCCTGCAGCTCATTTAAACATGGCTGATGCCAAAAATAGCTGGGGTTTTTTGGTGCTGTCCTCCAGTTTTGTGGTGTAGCTTTTCACCCAGCTGAGAAGAAAGGAGAAGGCAAAGAAAAAGGGAAGTTCCCTGTGCCCCAGCCTGCTCCTGTGGCGCGGTGCTTGCGGTCTCCTTGCACTTAGCCTGGGAAATGCCTCCAATACCAGGAGGAATGCAAGTGCTGTGGGTGGTGAAGGTCCTGTTTTGAATGGCACACACAGTGTCACATTAAGGGGTGTTGAATGTCTTCACACTTCATACACAACCAGCAGAGGAAGTCAGGGTAGAGGCTGCAGCCATTTACCCTCTTTGCTGTCAGGCGTTTTGTGCTCTAAATTTGTTCTCTGCCCTTAGCTAATAAACATTTACTAAATTTACTGCCCTTAGCTAATAAACAGTTATTTTCAGCTGCTTGACAAAAGTTACTGCGCTGAATGTTTTGTATTATTGAGTGCCTGGGTGGAGAGTGTCTCTCCTGGGTTTGATGTCACCCGGGAGCTTGTGCAGGTCACTCCTTGGGTGATTTCTGTGCTGTTGGTGCTGATCAGGACAAGTTTCACTGATGCCAGGACACACCATACTCAAAAGCAGAGGAGAGCCAAGCCATGGACAAAAGCCAAGCTCCTCTTGATGGAGGCAGATAATTCTGACAATCTGATTTCTTTTTTGTTTCCCAATGTTACTGTGCAGCCAGCCCAGGATGCTTCTCAGGCCAGTTTCTGGGGTATGTATTTTAGGAAGAAACCAATCACCAGGATGTGCCACCTTGTCAGCCTGCTAAGGAAGCAAATCTCCACTTCTTGAGGCTAACTAAACCTTTCAAGACAAGCCCCTTCTTGCTGCTTGAAGTCAGCAGTGAAGATTCCTTCCTGTCCTGTCTGTTCTGATGGGCTCCATCCAGGCTGTCCCAACATAAATGAGAGTTGGTTTTCCTGTGAACATTGTGCCTGTTGCCTGCTCCTGGGGTGGCCTCTCTAGAGCCTGGCAACTGAACCCTGAAGTGTGTGGCTCCAGATAGTTTCTTGACCTCTCTTGAGGTGCTATTTGGACTCCCCTTGAGATAAGAAGCTTCTGCCAGTCCTGGGGAGGAATCTCACTGTTGAGGCCAGCAGGGATTATGAGATGGCAGGGGTACAGAAGACAGAGCAGTTGAGAAGTTACTCCCCTGATGTCTTGTCTCCTTGTTGTCCATTTTCTTCTCCTGTCCTGTCCCAGCTGTCTGACCCCAGTGCAGTGTCCAGTCTGTCCCAGGCTCTGCCATGCTCATGCCTCAGCCCAGCTCTGATCTCACCTGACTTGCTCAGAACCCCTCTGGAATCCCCAGAAGCTGTTCCTGTGCCCACTTTAATCAACTCTAGGAAGTTCTATCCCAAGTCTTGGGGGTTAATTTGCTCCAGCACTAACTAGAACCTTCTAAATGCTTCTTGCCAGCCCCACCCTCCCAGTGAGAGCTCGTGGGTGTCCTTACACCACTTCATGACCTCCCTTTGCAGCTGAACAAAGTGGCCATCAGAAGCTGATGCTTTGTTTCTTCTCTCCTGTGTTATTTGCTCTTCTCTTGGGACGAGTTTTGCACAGGTAGGAGCAGAGGGGTGGTTCCAGGCTGGAGCAGGCTGCCCAGGGAGCTTCTGGGGTCTCCATCCTTGGAGATAGCCAGAACTTGCCTGAGCAACCTGCTCTGGCTGCCCCTGCTCAAAGCAGGGGGGTGGATGAGACAATCTCCAGAGGTCCCTTCCAGCCTCAACTGCTCCGTGGTTCTGTGGAAAGCATGGAAAGATTTCAGAAGTACTAAAGGGCCCTGAGAGGCAGAGGGGAACTAAATGGCTGCTGTTCAGGATGTGAGTTCACCTGGACTCTCCCCAGCAATCTCACTCTTCTCTCCATCTCCATCCTCTCTCTTGTCACACACACTTTGTGCCATTACAGACATCAGCTGGTTACAGAGTGAACAAGATCTGGGAAATGACTTGCATTAAAAATAACTTTTTTTTCCCCTCTGAATTTCCCAGGTCAGTCCAGTTAATTGTACAGACAAATATAAAAAAATATGTAAATATATAAATGCTTTTTCCAGTGCAAGGGGGAGGACAGGGCAGCTCTCCTGGGCTGCTTTCAGGTGTGTGGAAAAACTTGGCTTGAGATAATTCAGGCATCTTTAAAATCACCATTGTGAATGGTGAGTTATCACCTCCATCCTTCTGAGAACCTCACACACACTGATCATCTCTGGCAGGAGGAGGAGAAGGAACCTGAATCAGAGCATTTCCCAGGGCAGGTCACTGGAGCTACTGAAATGTCCAGGAACAACTATGGGGAGACATCAGGTGCTTGAAAATACAGAGAGTATGGCAGGAAAATTGCTGCAAATCCTGGATAATGAATATGAGCAGATTGGGGTTTACAGCTTCCAGAGTTTTTCTTGTTTTCTGTTAAAGGGAGAAGTTATTTCTGCATTTTACTCCGTGTTGCATCAGTGGTCAAATTACTGTTTTACTTGTGAAAAACAAGATTCTCTTAAACAGGAGGAACAGCTGAACCCACACTTGGTAAACAGGGGCATGTGGCCCTTGCTGCTCAATCCAAACATGGTTCTGGTTGACCCTAAAGAATCCTTCCAAAGGAGGGAGGTGACATGACCCAGACGTGGGTCTCTGAACTCTGCCCCATTGTTAGGGGCCAGTGTGCAGAACAATGCCCAAGCTGAGATAACAGCAGCTCCAAAAGAAGTTAATTAGTAATTAGAGAAAAAACTTAAAAACCTGAATATGCCCTAGACCTGGGTTTTCACTAGGTGAAGGTGCTTCCATAGGTGTGTAGAACCTGAGGAAATGTGAAAATCTGCTTTCCAGCTGGTTGCATTTGGAGGAGAAATAGGACCAGGGGTTGGAGGTGGGGGTTGCAGCCCCAGACCTGAGCTGTGCAGTCCCCTCTAGCTGTGGTTGGCAGTCACCTGCCTGGTGCTGGGAGGGTGACAGTGGAAAGTTCAGTTCAGCAGCAAAGATTTGCTTCAACAGCTTGTTACATTTTTAGAGACTGGAGATGCCTCAAGTGGGGGTTCAGCTCAGGTCAGTCTTTGGACCCTTTAATAGCTCCACACACATGCACACACACAAAAAGAGAGATCATCATCCCCTTAAAATACACAGCCCGGTTTTCAAATGACTTTAATTCCTTTTGTGTAACTCAATACTGTTACTGATTCACCACCCTGGTTAGTCCCCAACCTGGAGCTCCTCATGGCACGTGAAGCCTGAGAACAAGGAGTTTTGTTTTGGTGCTTGTTCCTTCCCCCCCCCCCCCCCCCAAGAAAATGAAATTTGTGAGTGGTTTTTAATTCTGTTGGGTTGATTCTATTTATTTACTGGCAAAATCTGACACTGGTGAGTAGCCCTCATTGCAAACTGGGCAGTTGATGGGGTCACACTGATGGTTCTGTTCTTACAGCTGCAAAAAAATTGATTTTCAGACTGAAGTGCAATAATTCAAGAGCAATATTTGGTTAAAACCCCCCAGCTAACATGTAATCTGAACCTGGGGGTTTTAAATGCATCTATTGAAAAAGAATGTGATGGATTTGGTCTCTCAGGAAAAGGTTGAACTCATCTCTCTGTCTAGACCCAGGTGTAGGGCAGAGGGTGGCAGGAACACACCTACAGTGAGCTGTGAAACGGGTCTGAATCTTTATAAATGGGAGTTTGTGGCACTTGGAGTATGTGGCACATTGAAGGTCATGGGAGCTGGGGGCTGGGCTGTGACCTCAGTTGCTCCAGGCTGGAAAGATGAACTCCAAAGCATTACAACCCTCTACAAGGCATCTGTGAGGCCACCTAGTGAGGTTGAGCTCAGCTGAAAGGATCTAGAACTTGGATTCTCAAGCAAATGCTTTAAACTTGGGGTTATTTTTTAATTATTATTATTTATTATTTTTAAATGTTTTAAAATTATTATTATTATTTTATTATTTATTTTTTTTCCCCCCTGTATGAATTTATGCAGGGAGAGAGTCTCAAGGATACAGAATGTTACAAAGCTCTGGGCATTACAGGGGATAAGGCAGATTGTTTAAGAAAAAACCCCAAAGTCCTAAATTTCCTTGTTGCATTGCAAATATGAGGCTTGAATCTGAGTTCTCGGAGTCACTCTGAGCTCTCCTGTTTTTAACTCTTCCTTTTCAGATGAACAGAAGAACTAACACTGAACCCTCTGTTATTTAATAGGCCCTCAAGAAAACGGAGAGACCTGGGCTCAGCGGCCAACGCCACCGTGGTGATCCCCACCATCCCCTCCTCTCCAGACAGCTCTGCAGCAGCTTCTGAGAATGCAGAGGAGCAGAAACCATTTGAGAAAGTCAAGTCTAAAGAGTCTCTGGTGATCTCGGGCCTGAGACACTTCACCGGGTACCGCATCGAGCTCCACGCCTGTAACCACGACGCTCAGGAGTCCCGCTGCAGCGTCGCAGCCTACGTCAGTGCCAGGACCATGCCAGAAGGTACTTGCCTCCCTCAGCTTTGCTTTGGGCTGAGGGCTGCTCTCAAAGTGCTGCTCTTCCTCAGCTCCAATATGGAAACCTCATGTGGGGCTGGGGCTGTCTGTATGTGGTAGAATCATAGAATGGTTTAGGTTGGAAGGGACCTTTTGAGATCATCGAAGTAGAATGTCGGGTTGGGAGGGACCTCAGGGATCATCTGGTCCAGCCTTTGAAGGATGGTGGATGAAATACTGTTGGTTTTAAATTTTGCTTTGCTTTGGGTTGATGACTGTTTTCAAAGTGCTGCTCTTCCTACAGAAAAATTGAGCCAGCTCCAATATGGAAACCTTGGGTGGGACTCGGGCTGTCTGTATGTGATAGAATCATGGAATGGTTTGGGTTGGAAGGGAAATTTCAAGATCATCTAGGTAGAATACCAGGTTGGAAGGGACCTCAGGGATCATCTGGTTCAGTCTTTAAAGGATGGTGGATGAAATAAAACTCTTACTAATCCTGAACTTGGTTCTAGCTAAGGCTGATGACATCGTTGGTCCAGTAACCCATGAAGTCATTGAGAAAAACACTGTCCACTTGAAGTGGCAGGAGCCGAAGGAGCCGAACGGTCTCATTGTGCTGTATGAAGTGAGTTATGGACGCCTTGGGGAGACAGAGGTGAGAGTTTCAGCTTCTCCTGTACCAGCAGAAGTAGCTCCACCTGGGAGCCCAGGACTGCTCAGTCTTTAGCAGCCCTGGTGCATGAGGTGTTCTGACCACTCTGCTTCCCTTGAGCATGAACCAATGTGATCTAAAACTTTCCTGGTGAATTTGTATCCTCTGGAAGAATCTGGGGCACCATCGAGCAGTCAAAATCTGCTTCTGTGATGCCTGTTTGCCAAACAAGCTTCTCTAATCCCCCAGCTTTCTGTGCAGAGTTATTCTTTAGGAACATTATTTCACAGAAGGACAGAAACCATAAATTGCAGTTGCTGAGAGAAATGAAGGAAGGTTGAGCAGCCCGTGGGCAGGCTGGCTGCCCGTGCCCGGTGCCAGCACCCCGTGGGCAGCAGCTCCTGCCAGCCCAGCTCTGCTTTCAGTGCCAAGGTCTCATCCAGCACATGGCACATGCTCCCTGTAATCTGAACTACGACACTGTAAAATGCAAATCCAGGACAAACCACTCTGTTGGAAGAGACCTGAGCGTGTCAAAGCCCTGGTTGTGTGCGTTTAGAGACAGGGAGGCGAGGTAGAAACCCCTGGGCTGCTGCTGCAGGGCTGGGGGCTGGTGCAGAGGCAGAGTAAGGCAGCCTTCCTCTCCCTCCTCCCCTAGGAAGCCCACTACTGTGTCTCCCGTAAGCACTTTGCCAGCGAGCAGGGCTGCCGGCTCCGGGGGCTGCAGCCTGGCAACTACAGCGTCCGCATCCGAGCTACCTCACTGGCTGGAAATGGCTCCTGGACAGAACCCACCTATTTTTATGTGGCTGATTATTGTGAGTTCATTTTTATTTTCAGCACTTAATAACCCGGGTTATTTTGGGGGGGAGGGTGGGGGTTTAGGGAGCGGTGCTCGGAGAGCCAGAGGGGGTCATAAAGTATTTAGCAGTACATCGACTCTCAAGAAACTGAGGTTACTTTGGAATACGTGGCTTTTCTTCATGAGTTCTACCCCTAATGTTCTGTGATTCTGTGGAAGGGACCTCCAAAGATCATCCAGTCCAACCCCCCTGCCAGAGCAGGGTCACCCAGAGCAGCTCACACAGGAACACGTCCAGGGGGGCTTTAAACATCTCCAGAGAAGGAGACTCCACAACCTCCCTGGGCAGCCTGGGCCAGGCTCTGTCACCCTCACCAGGAAGAAGTTTCTTCTCCTATTGATGTGGAACCTCCTCTGTTCCAGCTACACCCATTGCCCCTTGTCCTATCACTGGATGTCCCTGAGCAGAGCCTGGCTCCATCCTCCTGACACTCTCCCTTAATGTATTTATAAACATTAATGAGGTCACCCCTCAGTCTCCTCTTCTCCAAGCTAAAGAGCCCCAGCTCCCTCAGCCTTTCCTCAGCAGGGAGATGTTCCACTCCCTTCAGCATCTTAGTGGCTCTATGCAGTTCCCTGTCCTCCTTGAACTCAGTTATTCTGACCAGCCCCATGTTCTCTATCTGAAATAGCTGCAAATTCCATGTTTGTTCCAATTTATTCAAGAGAGGGATTTTATTGAGGAAAAGACTTGGATCTTGGACCTGTGTAATCTCCTGTTCTCTCTTTCTCTTGCAGTGAATGCTCAGCCCAATATTGTTGTTATAATTGTTCCAATTATTTTTGCCATAATAATTGCTGGAATTATTGGAGCTGCTTATGTGCTTGTGAAAAAGAGGTGAGTGGGATTTGAGGTTGTTTTCACCAGAACAAGCAAAAATAACCAAAGGTTTTAGTTGTTGGGAGTAACTCTGTGTTTTCTTCTAGTTTGGATAATGAGTGCAACAGTAATTTAGTTTAGGAGCTATTTTGTGCCTTTGGAAATTGGGACAGTTTGTATTTGCTGGGTGCTTTGGGAATTAACCAAACTGCCTTTGGTTCTAACGTGTCAGAGGCTGCAAAGGTGCTGAAGAATTTTGTGTCTCTCTTCCAGACAAACTGAAGGACCAACTGGACCTCTCTATGCCTCCTCTAACCCTGAATATCTCAGTGCCAGTGATGGTGAGAACAATGGGGGCTTATTTCTTGTGTAGTCATCCAGACAGCTCAGCACGGTGGGGTTGGTGTTGTCTTTAGGGACTTTTCTAGTCCTTATTTTAAATTTATACCCGTAGTATCCTGGGGCAGTGCTAAATGAGGCTGCTGCAGAAATGTCTTTCAAAAGATACTTGCTCTGGGGTTGTTGAGCCTGGAGTAAAGGAGGCTCAGGGGAGACCTTCTGGCTCTGCACAACTCCCTGCAAGGAGGTTGGAGCCAGGCGGGATTGGACTCTTCCCCCAAGGAACAAGCAATAGGATGAGAGGAAAGGGCCTCAAGTTGCCCCAGGGGAGGTTGAGGTTGGAGCTGAGGAACAATTTGGTGGTGTTTGGGGCTGTGAAGGGCTGTGCCAGGCTGGGCAGGGCAGTGGTGGAGTCCCCATCCCTGGAGGGGCTTCCAAGGTGTGGAGATGTGGTGCTGAGGGCCAGGGGTTCAGTGCTGGGGAACAGTTGGACTCGATGATCTTGAAGATCTCTTCCAACCAAAACACTTTGATGATTCAACTCAAACATTTCCCTCTGCTCAACAGTCTATGTCCCTGACGAGTGGGAGGTTCCACGAGACAAGATCACTCTGCTCCGAGAGCTGGGCCAGGGCTCCTTCGGGATGGTCTATGAGGGGATCGCCAAGGACATCGTGAAGGGGGAGCTGGAGACGCGCGTGGCCGTGAAGACCGTGAACGAGTCCGCCAGCCTCCGGGAGCGCATCGAGTTCCTCAACGAGGCCTCTGTCATGAAAGGCTTCAGCTGCCATCATGTGGTAAGCACCACCGGCTGCCTCGGGTGATTAGCAAGTCCCATCACATAATTAATAGCTCCTTAGTGCCTTCAAAGGCTGCTCTTCAGCTTCTGGCAGTCACACGTCTGCAGAGGCAGGTGATCAAAAAGAGCTGGGATCATCCCATATTGCGTTTCATAAACTGCACCCACCTGCATGTCCTGGTTTTGGTTAGGATAGAGCTGATTGCATTGCACTTTTCACAGCATCACAGAATGTTAGGGATTGGAAGGGACCTCAAAGATCATCTAGTCCACTTTTGCTCTTTCCAAGCTCTTCAGCATGACAAGGCTTCCTGGTGCTGTTCTGAGCACCTTCTCAGGGGGTGTTGGCTTTGCTACAACCCCCTCTTTTCATAGCCTGGCTCTGCCCGGTGTGTTCAGACACAACCTTGAGGGATTTTCTCACCTCTGTTCCAGGTTCGCCTCCTCGGGGTGGTCTCTAAAGGGCAACCTACTCTGGTGGTCATGGAGTTAATGGCACATGGTGATTTGAAGAGTTACCTCCGCTCTTTGAGACCTGATGCTGAGGTAAAGACAGGAGAGAAGGACACTCTGGGTGTGCAACAGAGTAACAGCTTGATTTGGTTTTTAATACTCCTTAATTTCTCGTAGAATAACCCCGGTCGTCCTCCGCCCACGCTGAGGGAGATGATCCAGATGGCTGCAGAGATTGCTGATGGCATGGCCTATCTGAATGCCAAAAAATTTGTCCACAGAGATCTTGCAGCTCGTAACTGCATGGTCGCAGAAGACTTCACTGTCAAAATTGGAGGTGGGTAGGGTGGCATCAGAAGATAATTCATATTTGTTGTAAAGGCAAATATATGAAGCCCATATAGGCAAACACGGGGGATTTTCAGTGGGTGCCTTTGGAGATGCAGCAAAATTTCCTTTTGGTAAGATTCTTAGTAAGAAAATCATCTTCTCTAGAGCTTTTCTCACCTTCTCTATTTTCAAACCTCTACCCAAAAAAGTTTGTGGCCTTTCCAGCCTAAGCTGCCCAGAGTCCTCTCGCTGTTCTTTGCTTTCATGAGAACTATGACAAAGAAGGTGTTGGCTTCAACAAACCAAGTGTGGATAATCCTTTCATTGGGTCAGGTGCCTTTTAAAGGTCATTTATCTTCCCCAAGAAACAGTTTTTAACCCGAACCCTTTTAGAAAGAAGTAAATACAACATTTAAAAATAAACCAGAAGCCCACAGCCTGGTGGTTTTCTCAGAGCTCTTTGGTCTTACAGCCAAGGCAGTGGGATCCCAGGGCAAAGGGAGCTCTGTGCTGCTTAAAGAGGATGAATAAAAATACCATTTAGGATAGAAGCTGTCATTAAAGATGTTAACTCTGGAGTCTCTATCATGGCTTAATCACAAGGTGACAAATGACTGCAGGTTGGGCCAGAGGAGGTTTAGTGGGTGTGTGAAGAGAGGCTGGTGTCAAAGGCTGGAAATAGTCACCTGCAGACCTTGCATGGTAAGAGTCCTGTGGAAGGAGAGACATTTAACAGGTCCCAATTCTTTTCCCAGACTTTGGCATGACCAGAGATATCTATGAGACAGATTATTACCGGAAAGGAGGCAAAGGGCTGCTGCCCGTGCGCTGGATGGCCCCCGAGTCCCTCAAGGATGGGGTGTTCACTGCCTATTCTGATGTCTGGTAAGTTCTACACTGCAATCCTGGCTGGATCGATGGGCCAATGGGATGAGGTTCAACCAGGCCAAGGGTGGGTCCTGCTCTTGGGGCACAACCACCCCCTGAATGCTCCAGACTTGGGGAAGAGTGGCTGGAAAGTGTCCGATGGAAAAGGACCTGGAGGTGTTGGTTGACAGCCAGCTGGAGATGAGCCAGAGTGTGCCCAGGTGGCCAAGGAGGCCACCAGCATCCTGGCTTGTACCAGCACTAGTGTGGCCAGCAGGACCAGGGCAGGGAGGGTCCCCTTGGACTCAGCACTGAGGAGGGCCAACCTTGAATCCTGGGGTCAGTTTTGGGCCCCTCACTCCCAGAAGGACCTTGAGGGGCGGGAGCGTGGCCAGAGAAGGGCAACGAAGGTGGGGAAGGGGCTAGAGCAGGGGTGTGGGGAGGAGCAGCTGAGGGAGCGGGGGGGGGGTAAGCCTGGAGCAAAGGAGGCTCACCCTGAAAGGATCTAAGACTAATCACTTGTAGGTGTCCAGGATGTTCTGTTCTCACCAGGAGTCTTCTCTTTCCTAGGTCATTTGGTGTTGTCCTCTGGGAGATCAGCAGCTTAGCAGAGCAGCCCTACCAGGGACTCTCCAACGAACAGGTGCTAAAGTTTGTCATGGATGGAGGGTACCTGGATCAGCCAGACAACTGCCCGGAGAGGCTGTAAGTAGTCAAGGGGGGGACAACTGCCCAAGCTGTGCTCCTTAGCTAAAGTGTGGCCAGCAAAGGTGGCCCCACGTGTGGCACCTCAACCCCTTCTCTGCTGAGGAGGAACAAAACAGACTTTAGTGAACCACCTCTCTCAGAAATTGAACTGATGCATCCACGAGGCTACAGAGGCTGCAGAGCAGCTCCTTAATGCCAGATCTGCTGAGGTTTTCTGTGCTTCCTCTCTGCTACATAAATAGTCTTGAGAATTACAGCAATTTTTTATTGCTGATTTTCAAAAATCCAATTTAATAAAGAGGGAGAGACAGGAGGATCTGTCCAGAGTCAAAAAATAAACATGTTTTGTGAGTATCTCTATGAAAAAATCCTCCTGTCCTGGACACTCCAATGGCCAGTTACAAATTCCAGTTTGAAGCTTTATTTGTACTTGTAAGTTCTTTTTCCATGGTGCCTGATAACGTGTGACCCCTTGCCACAGCCTTTCTTTTGGGTGGGATGTTTACAGGACCTCTGGCCTCTGCCCAGCCTCCTGTTTTCCTTGAAGTTTTAGGAGCTTCATTATCTCTCAGTTAAAATTAAAATGGACTGAATTATAAAATTGTGAGCTGGCTCCAAGTGCACCCAGAGTGTGTGAACTGCAGCCCTGCTTCCTTTGGAAGGCTAGTTCAGAACAATTGAAGGAATTGGAAGGAATTTTTGATCTAGACAGAAATAGACAATAAGGAGTGTCAGGATCTCCAGGCAGATATGGAGCTTGGAAAGAACAAGCAGCTGGGTTGGGGTGTCAGAGGAGCAGCACGTGTGGTGGGTGGTGTGACATGGTCTTGGTCCGTGCCTACGTGGGGCTGTTCCTCCCTCCCCCTGACTCTGGTTTCCTGCTCTAGGCACAGCCTGATGCAGATGTGCTGGCAGTACAACCCCAAGATGCGCCCCACCTTCATCGAGATCATCGAGATGCTGAAGGAGGACTTGCACCCCAGCTTCCACGAGGTCTCCTTCTTCTACAGCGAGGAGAACAAGCCTCTGGAGACAGAGGAGTACGAGATGGACTTTGAGAACATGGAGAGCATTCCCCTCGATCCCTCCTCGTACTCGCAGAGGGACAAAGTCCTGGGGAGGGACAATGGACCCTCCATGGCCCTCAAGGGCAACTATGAAGAGCACATACCTTACACTCACATGAACGGTGGCAAGAAAAACGGGCGGATTCTCTCCATGCCCAGGTCAAGTCCTTCCTAACACCTCCTGGTTGGCCCAAGGGTCACGTCTGCTTTTTTTTTTCCCCTCCACAGATCTCAGGACTCTTGTTATTGCTGCCACAGTGTATGACACACATGGACGAACTCTTCAGATTTTTAATCATCTTATGATTAATATCTTCTTCTTTTTTTTTTTGCCAAGTTGACTGGTTGTCAGTGGACTTATCTGTGAACACAAATGGAAGAGGTTTCCATGGCTGCTGTCCCTCCTGTAACCATGGTTTCAAAACAGGAAGCCACCCTGTAAGTTCAGCTGCAGGAGGAGCATCCACGTTGGCCACCAGAAGCCGTGAGATGTGCTGGGATCTGAGTGGAACCCAACTTCTGCAGGACAAAAGCATTTCCAGGAGAATTCCAGGCAACTTCAGGCATACTCTTCACTACAGCTGAAGGATTCACCACAGCAAGTCGGACGCACCAGATCCTCAGATTGACCAAGAGCTGCTGCTTTCATACTTTTTGACATGGGTTAAAGCCCAGGGGTGCGTGTGTGTGTGTGGGTGTGTGCAGTATATCTACGTGGGGTGTATCTGTAGAGCAAAATACACACTTTGGGGGTTTTGTACATAAGTTTTGTATGTTCTCACAGAAGCTTTCCTCTTCTCAGAAGTGTGTACTTCTCTTTTTTTTTTTT